>JBBMKF010465307.1:0-11008 GCA_037834155.1 Curcuma caesia | reverse complement strand
TTGACCAAAACATGATTTCTTATTTCATAAATGTTTATATACAAAAGACCTAGTCTTTTCAGTATACTTCCTAACATTATCGTCGGAATACATTGTTCGATTGTCGCAAATTGTTTCTAATTATCGGATGGATTTTCCGATCGCTGTCAATCAACCTTGGTCGTTTGACGATTGTGTGTCTGCTTCCCGAGAGCTTACGAAGCTTCCAGAGAATTATTCCATCGTGATCGGAAAGGGTTTTCGGTCGTTTGTTCGTAATCGACGGTCAATGATTGACCATCGAAACTACATCAAAAATATGATTTATGGTGATAGTTAGAAAGCCCCGAAATGATCGCGACAAACGATGTTGCGTGGTTTTCGAAATAAGGCTTCTCTCGATTCGATCGTCATCGATCATCGGCTAGTAACGAAGATGATGACGTGACTCGTGACTTCCAAAGCCGTCCGGACGAGAACTTGGTGTGGATCACCAGTAGAGATAGGACTCCGACGAGAATCGGTCGATTGATGCCAACACCGCTCAATGTCATCATTTGCGAGGTACGCGTTTAGAATAATTTATTATTTTAAAATTTTTAATTTCCTACCATGCCTTGTACACTGTTATTTCCTGTTTATGTATGCATGTGTTATGTAATAATTAGCTTTAATTATTTATCTATTTTCGCTGCGCACGTTTACGAAACGTGTAAACACGCGCATTACACCGGGACAATCCCAACATCAGCAGCTATAATGAGACGTGTCTCATTCCTTTCACCGTCTTATACTCGTTTGGTTCAGGACATGGTTTATATATGTCAGTCCCCACTAGGCTAACTACATCATACTTAACCCAAGCTGCTTTCTTGTTTTGTGGATTCAAGTTACTTGTATATATTTTTAGCCCAAGTTGTTAACTACATATCACTTAAGTTGTAATGAGATCTTCATTAACATATTTATAGAACCATATAAAGTCTCAAGGCAGATCACTCTAATGAACTAGTTATATTTAATTAGCATCCACGTTTAACTCTCAAATCCAATGTCTCCAACAGTGAGATTGGCTATTTAGCTAACCAAAGAGTTTAACACGTGCTAGTCTCGATAGAATTGATGTCGTTCATGCTCATCAATTCCTCGGTTAGAAATAATTTCAATACATTCATAATTGCACATGTAGAGATGCTCATTAGTTGTGATCCAATCACAAATTTTCTCATGCTATGAATCGTATTGTGGACATTCAGTAAATGAGTTTAAGATTCAATCAAACATATAGAAAATGTGCACTCAAATAGTGAATTTTTATTTATCCAATAAATAATGTAACTGTAAGTCGATTGCCTTAAGACACATCTCAAATATAACAGAAACTGTACTGCAATTGTGCAACTGCAATGTAGTTGCCTCTACATCCCCTTAACTCCACTACTTCCCCTTTATTAAAGGGTTCGTCCAACTTCTGGATGGGTGCGACTTGTAGAGAGTAGTGAGAACTTTGTTGTGTGGAGAGTGGATTATCTCAGGAGGAGAACATCCAAGTTCCAGAAGAGGAATTTAGTTTGTGGAATCAGGACTTTTCGATTGATTTTTGTAATAATTCTTTAGACAATAAGCATGATAAGACAAGTCAAGAAGGCAACATCCACTGTAAGTGTTTACAATTTCTTTTTGTTCGATTTTCATGCATTTTAAGGAACAATGGAGATTAGATAAAATTGCATGAGGTAACCAAGAGAACACAGGACATGAAACACTAAAGTGATGTTGGAGCAGCTTGGTGGATTGAGATTCATAAAAATAGGAGAAGGATGATATGTGATATCCACGGGACTATAGGACGAGGAGCATCGAGATGAGGCATTGACGACACAATTTGAGAAGGCACACTAAGTAAGTGAAGCATGAATGATGACACATGAAGTGATTTAAGGGCTCAGGGCGTAATCTAAGGGATGAGTAACCATGATGGGAGATGACCATGGTGGCAAAATCAAGTTACAGAAAGTAAGCTCTAATTGTGAGCTACGAAAGTTGAGAGATTTATACTCTTGGAAGAGTGTAGTAGTCTTCAACTTAAACAAGACTAAATTATTAGAATGATTAAAGTTGGAGTTCTACCAACTGAAATTGAGTCAGTCAACTAAAGAGTTGCACTAAGAAGTCGACTTAGGATGATCAACGAGTGAACAAAAATATTTCTATTCAGGATGTGAAAGGAGTTATTGATCAGATAAACCTATATTATAATAGTCGAAAGAGTAGTCCAGTCGACTAATAGTGAAATTCAGTCAACTCATGTAGTCATTGATAGACTTGGGCTAAAGCAATCAATTAAGGCAATCAACTAATAATAAGTGGATTCGATCAACTACTCAGTGATAGATTAGCTAAATAACAAGTAAAGAATGAAGAGGAATGAATTCTATAAAACAGGAGCAAGGAAAACAACTTATGGCTAACGAAACAGGAATTGGTTAGATATTATTAGACGTTCCCTTGTACTCTTAGCCTGCCTCTTGATCTCAATTGTAATATTTATATATTGTAAGAGGTTTCTAACTCCAGTAGGTCACCGTGAAGAACAAAGATAATAGGCTTGAGAGTGATTAACTAACAAGTCATGAGCCCTAGAGTAAAAAATGAGCATTCTAAACCACATTACTTTACTTGATAGCGATTGTGGTATCTACAATTGTTATGTTTTTTATTCTATTGTGTTCATCTCATGTGACCTTGCTAAGCTTGTGGCAAGAGTAGAATTAGTTTCAATTGCAAATACAATAATCACTATTCACCTCCCTCCGTTCTAACTCATTTTGTCATCACTATACCTGCCCTAACATGTTACTTGTCTTAGCTAGGGATTCAATGCAGACAAGTGACACTCATCATTAGACTTGAGATTGGAAGGGTTGCATATACACAAACACTTGTAGTTGGGTTTCTTGCTAGCCTAGCCTAGCCTTATGGAAGTGAGTAAATAATTGACATGAATTTATCACTTATAATAAATGGGAGTTATATCGCATGACCAATTCAATCATTAACCATTTGTATAAATCTATCATAATGGATGTATAATGAAAACCGGAGAAGCATTCTCAAGTTAGCATTCTGTCGAGAAGGTCATAGTTGTATCAAATAGTTCTATTATATGTCCTAGTGAAATAGACATTGTTCCAAGTCCTAAAGCACAAACTGTGAAACAAGTTGAATAGAGAATTGTATTCCATGGTGATGTGCGAGGTCGCATAGGTACATTATGGTTAGATCATAGCAAACTAGCATGGCTGGATGATGAGGATGGAAAAGTTTTGTGGATTTTTAGAGGTGATACATTGAACACGTCATAAATCATAAAATAAAAGATAGATTTCTGAACCACATTATATCCTTGTAGTAGTATTGTATTTTATTTCCTTTTTTTTTCATTGTATTATATTAGCACTGACAACGTGATTAAGCACATACACACTATCTGAAAGGAGACTTCATCATGTATCCACCACTCTTTGAATGTTGGTGGATTATAATAGAGACTTACCTTAAGATGGAGTTTAATGTTTTAAAATTGATAAGGTAGGAAGAGAGAATCATGCATGACAAATACAAGTCAATAGTCAAACTTAGTTGGAGGTTAATAGTCAAGACTCAGTGGAGGTCAAAGAGTCAACATCGACCTCATTAGCTTGATTCGAGAACTTTAGTTCCTCCATTCGTCAACACAACCACCCCGACTCCGGAGGAGACTACTCGCTTCCTTCATCGACTCAGCCACTTTGACTCCAGAAGACATAACCTCATCGCTTGCTTCATTGACTCAACCACTCTGACTCTAGAGGACATAGCCTCCTCGACTTCATTGACTCGACCACCCCAACTCTAGAGGACACAACCTTCTCGACTCAACCACGTCGATCCCAAAGGACACAACCTCCTCGACTCCTTCATCGGCTTGATCACCATGATCCTAGATGATGCAAACTTCATGATTCCTTCACAACTTAATCATCCTACAGAAGCCTATTGATAGTTATTATGAATATTTCTAAACGTAACACCACAAGCGAGCGTAGAAACAATCATATAAATATCAGATTTGGTCCCCTAGATGCTATCCTACATGCACATAGCATGCAATGAATAAAGGAGCAAATAACGACTATCGAATCTAATTTTCTAGGATTACGAATATGGAGATACTTTTTTAGACGAATATATAAATCTTGAAAAAGGCACGCAAGAAAAGAATAATTCTATTATTCCGTTCTTCTTATTCCTCCATTACTCTACTGTTTTCACTTTTCCTAAGCATCTATCCTAACTTGAGCATCGGAGTGGCCACGCCAAACTCCCTCGACGCTCATCTTAACTCTCATCGAAGTATTGCAGGTCTCTTTGACATCTTCCATCTCTTCAAGACTTTCAACATCGTCACCTTCACTATTCTATGTTGCTAACTCATCAGACTGTGATCCCAGATAAGAACAAAGATGTTGAAAGTGGATGAATTCAAGAAATCATAATGAGGTGAAAACTCTAATGAAGATCAATGATCAATTATGGAGCGCATAATAAATGATGAAGATGACGGATCACCATCTTGTGAAGCTTTAATCTCCTCTATTAGTGATTCCATTTTCAATTACTATGCACTTGTGCTGTTACACATAAAGAAGAGAATTCAAGACCAACAACACCAAGCCACGAAGAAATAACCAAAAAGGAGATCATACGATAAACATAAAAAAAATGGACATTTTAAGGATAAGTGTCTGCATAGCAAGAAATCACGTACTTGAGAATAGTCTAAAGTGAGAAAAAAACTTGTTTATTTCACCTACAAATAGTCTACTACAACAACAATCAAGCCTTATCAATAGTTTGAAAACTAAGAAATAACATACTATCATTGCAATTAAGATGTCTTTTCCCTCAAATTGCCTAAATAAACAAATTAAATAAAACTGATTCATTTTTAAAACATCATAGTAAAATATATATATATAATATAATAACCTTTTGAATTCATTTAGGATGAAAGATACGAAAGAGCGAGAAAAAAAAAACTCTAAACAAGGAAGAAAAACAATGTCAACAAATGCGATATAAACATCACGGTGAATTCACCAATTAAAAAACAAATTCAATTGGAGATCTTTTACTTGAGTACAGAGATCATAATCATTTATAAAATGTTATTAGTGCACAAAAGAGTCTGTGCTCTACCTCACAATAAGCATGGTTATTCCTATTTTTTGTTCTAAGACTTTGCTCTCAACCAACTGTTTCAAGTTGATTATATAACTTAATTTACAACTAAAAGAAACCTGCTTTAAGATCTTTTTCATGATTCTTGAAACTGTAGTTGGCAATTCAACAATGAAACGGAATTTAGAAAAAAATACCACATGAAAATCGTCAATGATGAAGCACCATTTTCAATCAACCAACTAGAAAAATGACATGCAGAGGTTTTCTGAAGTAGCAAATAGCAAGGACTAACAATCAATTCTGTAACTAGTTCCTTGATCTTTGTTTGAGAACAATGGAGAAGATCTAAGTGGTACCTTGAAGAAAAGAAACTCTCGGAACACTTGGCATGTCATGGTGTGAAGAGGAGAGGATACTCGACAACAGTTGCTCCTGCTTTGCTGTATATCGAGGAAACAAATGAAAACCAAGGAATTAGGAAATATGAACACTATCCACAAGGTGCGGCCAGCACACTTTGGATATAGTTAGTTGAAGCTTGGCGAACAGCTCCATCTCCATTGTAAGTAGTTTTCCACAGAAGTGCTCATGGTACTGCTAACTGAGTTTGTGTCGTCCTCAACATCAAGCAGTGCAAGAGTAAGATGGGAGCGGATGTCAGATTCTAGGTTAAAAATTTCATCGTCAGCTGCATCAGAATGAGAGCTGACTTCTGACCTTGCCCATTTAACAGCATCATCATCTCCACGTAGTAGTTTCAGGACCTGGAATCACGTAAGTTTGCAACATAAGCTAAGTTGCATGATTTTTTAAATCAACAAAAAATAATAGATAATCTAGTACACACGGGTTCGATAGGGCTTCACTGACCATACTACCTTTGTGAATTCTACTTGAAAAAACCTTTCCAAATCCAAATACCCTTAACATCACCAAGAATATATATATCTATCATTATTTATAGATATACACACACATAAATTTTTCATGAACTCTGACCAGGAAAAAACATCTTACTAGGGATATTTGAGGTCGTGCACCATGTTGCCGCCTTACACAAAGGGAAGCAGCTAAGATCATCCTTTCCACTTGAGCACTATCGAATTCATTTTTTAAGCATGGATCTATTAGCTTCTTAACATCTCCATCTTGTAAGATTGGCTTTGCCTGCAATTATACAGGGTAAATTACCCGAAAAGCCTTGAATGGCCTCTAATAAGTTTAACAAAGGCAAGCTTTATAATTCTCAAGATGCCAATGCTCTAGTCTAGACAATACTTTAAACTCTTGAAAATTATCAAGTTATTTTATAAAAACATCCAGCTGACTGCCTTTAGATTTGAATACATTACAAATAGAAAAAACAATCAAAGCTTACCCACAAGACAAGGCTCTCTTGATCATTAGGACAACCAGCACTGATGGGCTTCCTTCCTGTAAGGAGCTCAAGGAGCACAACTCCATATGCATAGACATCAATTTTTTCATTAACTTTCCCAAACAAAATGTATTCAGGAGCTAAGTACCTGTCATTGAAGTGCTAGGTTAGATTGCTGTACTTAAAATCTCAAAAATAAATCAATGGAAAGAGAAAACCATGCCCGAAAGTTCCTGCGACATCATCACAAATTGGTTGTGATGTTGAAGATGATGCCCATTTTGCCAATCCAAAGTCCGATAACTGAAATATTCAGGAAAAAATTTGTTATGCATATGGAACTACAGATACTGTAGAAGACTGATAGGGGAAATAATGAATACCTGTGGCTCAAAATCCTCGGTGACAAGGATGTTCGAAGATTTCACATCCCTATGAATCACAGGTTCAATACCACCACTACCATGTAAATAATCAAGTGCCTCTGCAACACCTACTGCCACCTTGTATCTTTCAGTCCAACTGAGGACATGTTTGCCTGCGTTCTCACCTAGACAGTTGGTTAGGGTACACATTGCTCAGATAAAGAAAAGGAAATAAAAAATAGAAACTAGCAAAATCACAGGTGCAAATAGCTTACCATGAAGGAGATCCTCCAAGCTACCATGTGATACGTAGTCGTAGACCAACATCAGGCCATTATTCTCAAAGCAAAACCCAAACAACGAGATAATGTTCTTGTGATTCAAAGTGGTGATGATCTCAATCTCTGAAACAAACTCCTTTAATGCATCTTCAGATGGTTTCAAGATCTTTACAGCTAATTCTTTGCCATCTGAAAGATAGCCTTTGTAGACACTGCTGCTACCACCCTTCCCAATCAAATTCTCTGCATTGCACATTGAACTAAGATTAAAAATGTTCAGATGATTACAAGCTGCAATGCATTACAAACTTAGGGAAGCAAACCTTGGGAGAAGTTAGATGTTGCCTGCACAAGATCCTCGTGGTTGAATAATCTACAAATAGACGAATATTTCTCCTGAAGAAACTCCAATTCTTCAAGCAACCTACCTTCAGCATCAATGAGAAGAAAACGGGATGGTGGTGAATCACCTTGAACCTGAACAGTTTCATCATTTTTTCCTTCAAGGTGGACTCTTAAATCTCTATCTAACTTCTTCCACTTACAATCTGGATGCACAGAAGTTTGTCGACTTGGTAACCGCTTTGCCCATCGGAAGATTAAGACAGACCTTCTGAGTGAAGACCAACCATGCCGGGCTTCCCGTAAATCTTTAGCCACAGTGGGAGTAGAGTTGCTTGGGGAAACTTCAGATTTACTTGATGGAACAACGGCCAATTGTCCTCTGTTCTTCAACTCATTTGAAGGAGCAGTATCATTTTCAGGTGAGCGGATCAAACAACTATTTTTAGGTGATATACCAGCGGTGGATAAATTTTTCTCAGCAGAAGCTCTACAACCATGCAACTCAATTGGAACGCATGGAGGGTCGGAGTCTATTTCAATCAATCTCTTCGGCCCTACCATCGGGAGGAGACAGAATAATTCGTTGTGCTCACCACGGTTAATCTTACTTGGTTTGCCCGACTTTTTCTGAGCCTTACTGTTCTCTGTTCACAGTATTAAACTACGTAAATTACAGAAAATAAAAGGGAGATGAAAGAACAGAAAGCGAGACTACAAGGTTCCCAGCAAAAGACTAACCTGTTGCTTCTCTCTGGAAAACAATCTTCCCTTCGCTCAGTGCAACCACAGAGCAATCGCTTTGCAGCTTTTTCGCACAAAATTTAGCAACAGAGATGGAAGAAGATCTACAGAGGTCAAACCAACTCAAGCGAGTGAATGCTAGGACAAAGAAAGATGCAAGACATTGAACTACTAGAAACCACTACGACTCACCCCACGGCGTGGCTGTTCTTGTTGACCCCAAGAATGAGCATCGACGCAGCAAAAGCTTTCGCTTCGCTCACCAAAACCTTCCGAATCGACGAGCCTTTACAAATTTTCAGCTTGAGGTCGATCTGCCAAAGAAATGGATCAGAAACGAAAGCCAACCAGGGGAAATCCCAATTTTGAGGAAAAGACTACGATTTCGAGGCAGAAGAGAAGCGAACCTGCTTCAGATTGCAGAAGCCCTCGTAGACCGCGAGCATGGCGTCGAGGTCCTTGGCGAGCGAGAACATAGCAGCCGGCTGATCTTCAGGATCCTTGGCGGAGTACAGGACGTGGAGAGCGACAACACGGTCGCCGGTGGCAGCCGCCTTTACAAGCGCCCAAGTGAGGAGTTCCCTGCTCTGCGAGTCCGTCCTGACACCAACCACCACCGTCTTCCCCACTCCGCCTCCATCATCCTCCCCTGTCTTCTGCTCGTGGTCAAAGGCCTCCCCTTTCTTGCTCATCTTCCTCTTTGCAGCTTCTTCTATGGCCATCCTCGTGGTCTAGGTCTTGCGCAATCTCTTCCGTCCTCTGTCGGTGATTTTGATCTCTCTCCGCTTCCGCTTCCGCTCCGGGGATCTCGCTTCGCCTGTTTCAGCGTCCTCAGTGTGGAGTGGAAGCAGAATGGGAGATGGCAAAATCCCAACTCTTTCGCCAGGAATCCTTGATCTCGATGAGACCCTCCATTGTTTTACCAGCCCTCTACTTCACTGGTTCCTGCCTGAATCATGAACACGCAGAAAAGAACCGGAAATAACAAGGATTAAAGCAAATCATAATAAATAATTATTATTATTCTTCTTCATTAGTGAGAATTTAATGATGATGGTAATTATAAAAATATATGATTTGATAATAAATGGATAAAAATTGAAAAGGAAGTTCTTTATTATCAAAAGGTCATTTTATGTCAGAAAATTGTTAAAGTAATTTTATTTTATTTTCACCCTCGAATTATCCTTATTCTAATAATGCTGCTAAAACTATTTCTAACACTCTTATATTAAAATATTAATTTTTAACTTTGTTAAAAGTATTGCAACTTTATTTCAATATTGTTATAATAATTTTTATACATCCAAAACTACTATAAATATTTTAGCTAAAATTATGATATATTATAATAATTTTGAATTAAATTGTTACCGGTATTAGTTTTAAATAAAATTATTGCAATAATATTAAAACAATATTTTAAAATAAAAAATAAGATAAAGAACTTTTTAATATTTTCAAAAAAGGATGTTAAAGGGTTGTTTTGTTTTTACCAATAATAAATATGGGTAAAAAAAATCAAAATAATCTATACCATGAAAGAGATAATTTATATCAAATTTTGATTAGTATGATAATAAGAGTTAGGACACTCTATATTGTTGTTTATCAAATTCATCCTTCTAAATTTCTTATATTTTCATTCGTATAAAAGAACTAAACTGATTATGCGTCTAACAAGTGCATCCAATCAGCCTTAATACTTCCATAAATCCAAAAGCAATATAATCATAAAAAAATTTAAAAAAAATCCAAATGATATAAACCTTATCATAAATGTTTAAAAATTATCTCATAAATTTAAAAATATTTTAATAAGTTACTTAAAATTCTTTTTAAAAAATAATTTTAACAAAATTAGTTATATGATAGTTTTGTAATTTTGAAAATTACAAGACTACTATACAATCTTATAGTAATATCAAAATTATTACATAATATTTTAACAATTTTATCCAAAATTATTACTTAAGTTACTTTTGAATGTTTTAATTGGTTTGCAAGCAAGTCTGAGTAGATTCTAATAATAACGTTGAATATTAAAAATGAATAAGAAATAATTATTTAATCGTTTTTGTTAGAACATGTGCAAGCAAGGGTGAGTAGTTCTAATGACTTCACTTTGATACTGAGTATTCGTCATTTGAATGCGCAGTAAAAATTCAATATAAATTCGACCCCTAATGTAATACGCTAACAAAATCAATTTTATAATTGGTTCACTGTCTCTTAAGACGACTATGTTCAAAACTTAATACTAATGATTATCTCACTATCCTTTTCTTTTTCGAATATCTTCTCAAAACAAAAATGTCTCTTATAATAAATTTTTACAACAAGAATTTTTACAAAAGTAAATATATGAAAGTAAACTACTTTATAAGAATTTTTACTTGACTTCTCTTTTATTGCTTTGGCAAGGGCAAAGTCATGTATAATTATATCCGGGCTTATATCCGGGCTTAAGTCCGGGGACCTAACTTGAGGTTTTTAATTTTTTTTTATTATTTACCACATCAATCTCATGTGTTATTCAATTATTTTTACTATTCCCTATTGTTAGCCCGGGGATTTTTTTGTTATTTTTAGTTACAAATTTTTTAGCCCGGACATATTATAAACTATGGCTCCACCATTGCACTTTGGAATATTTCTTAATAGTGGGAAATGCAGTAGCACTTTCTCTTCAA
>JBBMKF010465229.1:0-11015 GCA_037834155.1 Curcuma caesia | reverse complement strand
TAGGGGCAAGTTATCCCCGAACCTCGTATATTGCTGTGTTCTCTTGATTGTTGTTGTATTTTCCGCTGCGCTAACAAATTTGTAGGACTGAAATCGTCTAAGTTTCGAAAAGAAAGGGCTATTCACCCCCCTCTAGCCATCTACAAGTTCCAACAAATACAATTTCTGGTGATAGTTAGAAAGCCCCGAAACGATCGTGACAAATGTTGTTGCGTGGTTCTGGAATTAGGCTCTTTTCTTGATTCGATTGTCATCGATCATCGGCTACTACCGAAGATGATGACGTGACTCGTGACTTTCGAAGCCATCCAAATGAGAGTTTGGCGTGGATCACCAGTAGAAGTGGGACTCTGACGAGGACCGTTCGATTGATACCAACACCGCTCAACATCATCATCCGCGAGGTACGTATTCAGAATAATCTTATATTCTGAATATTTTAACTTCCTGTTATGTCTTGTACATGTTATTTCCTATTTTATCATGCGTGTGTTGTGATAATAATTAGTTTTTAATTATCTGCATATTTTCGCTGCGCACATTTGTTAAACGTGTAAACACGCGCATTGTACCGGGACGATCCCAACAGGGGCACCTCAGCTTCTAGGCAACTGGATAGGTTCCAGGCGCCTGGGTTCAGATAATCGTAGTGGCAGTCAAAGTTCATCCGGAACCTCCATGTCAGCACGGAGTCGACTGGAAGGGGAATTCAGGGGACTAGAAGTGTCGATTCAGAAGCATCAATGGCGGATCAGCGGACATCATGGAGGCGTCTGGAAAGGGATTCCAGGCGCCCTGAAAGCCTTACAAAAGAACTTGGACAAAAGTCTTTTGAACAACAATTCAAGTGATTCCATAGCAAGCCGACGACAGTCTGCACGCGAACGACAACCCTAGAAGCCATCGTAACGCTGGAGTTCTGCACCTCAAGATATCTTCTCAACCTCCGGTGATCTGGGTAACGATTTACTTGTATATTTTTTTTATTAAAGTACGATAGAGTTGTTATCACATTGACATTTTGTAAATCGTTACAACTTCTCTCCGTAAGGAAGGAGTTAATTAGTGGATTGCTCGTACGTAAACGATTAAAGATCGTGGGCCTTGGAGTAGTAGCCAGTGGCTGTGAACCATGTAAAAAAGAAACTGTGTCTATTGTGCTTTGTGTGTTTCTTGCAATTGTTATTTCTGCTGCAACGTTATCTTTGATTTACAGGCATAATCGATGAGTTTATAAAAATCGGGAAAACGCTACAAGATAGCACTATTCACCCCCCTCTAGCGCTCTCTTCGATCCTACAGCAAGCACAGCCAACTCCTTTCAGTGAGGCTAACATGGCCTAGGCGGAACAAGTGATAGCCCAACAGGCCAAGGAGATGGTCAAAGCAGTGTTAGAGAAGTGGTGTCAGAGAGCCAAAAATCGATCAGAGCAAATTCACTAGTTGGAGCAAGACCTGCTCCAAGCATGAATGACTGTCGAGGCTTCAAAGGAGAAGGTGCGGCAGACTCGAGAGGAGTTGCTTCGAGCGGAGTAGGAGCTAGCATCCTGAGAGGTGGAGTTAGCAAATCTCGAGGGTCAACACATTCAATTGCAAGCTGACCTTCGCGCTGCGACCCTGGAGAAAGAGCAGCTAGAATTGTGGCTGGCTGAGGCCAAGGCAAAAGAGGCCCAACTAAATCTCGAGCTGGAGACGACTCAAGCAGCCTTGGAGACTGCAAGAGCAGAACTAACTGACTACCAGGCAAAGGAAGGGGCTCAGCAGGCAGAGCAGAAGCAGGTGTTCCTAGCGTCCGAGGAGTTTTATGATCTGTTGGCGGCTCAAGCAAAATGTTAAAGCACGGATTCAATGAAGTCATCCGCCAATTCATCAGTCCAAACTTATCGCTAGGGATAGCGACTTGAGCTTTCTGGACACGAAGAAAGTTTGGGAAGAACTGCCAAGCTTGGAGAAAGGCAACGCTCCTCCCGACCTAGGGAAAGTTGATTGAGTTAGCCTCTGCGTGGCATTTATCCGTTTTATTGTAGTTCTCTCTCTATCTCTCTCTCTCTCTCTCTTTTAGGGCATCTCTGTAACCTCAAAAAAGACATTAATGAAAACTCTTCCTTTACTCCAAAGTGTCTAAGTGTTTGTATGTTTGCTTTGATTGATATTGTTCCTTAGTGTCCCTAGTTAAAGAAAGGTAGGCCAGGTCTTGATAGTGGTTAAGGAAGCTTAGGCGAGAGAAAGACTAGAGCTTAAGTGGGTATGAGTTGGGCCACTATTAAAGTCTTTAGGAGGAGGTCGAGCTCCACCAACATTTTAAAGTTAGCGATTATGATTCAGGCGTCAATAAGGGAGCTATCATCGTGCAACCTGCCGGCCCTCAAGACGAGGGTACTTGGGCAGGTCGACCCTAACCCCTTGGTGTAGAAACTCCAGAAGGCTTAAGTCTTTGAGAAGGATCGAGATAAAAGACTGAGTTTAGGTAGGACTAAACCTTAGGGGGGAGAATAAGGGAGCTGCAAGTCTAGGACTTGTTGGAAGAAGGAGTCGGGAGCCGAAAGACTATAATCTATACCTGTCATGAGATGGAGCCACTAGTGAGGGACTAGGAGGGCTAAGAGTGTCGAGCCTGTCGAGATACCGAGTCGCTAGCACGAGACTAGGAATTCAAGTCTGTCATAAGATAGAGCCACTAACAAGGGACTTGGAGGGCTAAGAATGTCAGACTTGTTAGGAGGCTGAGTCACTAGCATAGGGCTAGGAGTCCAAGCCTATCATAAGGCAGAGCCGCTACTAAAGGGCTAGGAGGAGGGCTAAGACTATCGGGTCTATCGAGAGGCCGAGTCGCTAGCATAGAACTAGGAGTCCAAGCCTATTGTAAGGCAGAGCTGCTAATAAGGGGATAGGATGGCTGAGAATATTTGGCCTATTGGGAGGCCGAGTCGCTAGCACGGTGCTAAGAGTCTAAGCCTATCATAAGGCAGAGTCACTAGCGAGGGACTAGGAGGGTTGAGAATATCAGGTCTGTAGGGAGGCCGACTCGCTATCATGAGGCTAGGAGTCTAAAGTCTGTCGTAAGGTAGAACCACTAGCAAGGGGTTAAGAGGGCTAAGAATGTCAGGTTGAGTCACTAGCACGGGGCTAGGAATTTAGGTCTGTCGTAAGGTAAAATCGCTAGCACAGGGCTAGAAATCCAAGCCTGTCGTAAGGAAGAGTCCCTATCACGGAATTAGGAATCTAAATTTGTTGTAAGGCAGAGCCACTAGCGAGAGGCTAGAAGGGCTAAGACATGAGTCGACTAGCTGAAGCGTTGAAATCTTCCTTCATGGAGTGTAGAGATTTACAGGAATAAATAACAAGTCGTAACAATAGCAATAAGATAAAAAGTGACCGAGTCATCTACAGGGCTTAAGGAGACCGGGTCTGATGCTTGCTGACATTAGGCGCCGATATAGGGCATCTAAAGACCAAATCTGATAACCTCGTAACCGTCCTGGTTATTCTATGACAACTACTGAATATTCCTGCTTTCTTTTGATATTATGTACCGATATGAGAGTGTCCGAGGGAGGTCAGATCTGACATCCTCGTAACTACACCCCTTTTATGCCCTCTATCTATTACATATTTCAGGAGTTTGTGCAACCTTCGAATCAAGCAAAAAGATGATGTCCAATGTCGGGAGGCTGAGTTGCTGAGATGATGAGCTATCGAGTGACCGTGAGGTCGAGAAACCAAGTGGCCGAAAGGTCGAGAGATCGAGTGACCGAGAGGCCAAGTGGTTGAGTTTTAAGATGATGGTCTATTATGTATTGACTATTAACTTTTGATTCGATACATCAACTTATCTCTTGACTACCAATGCCACATAAGACTAATCAGAATCCGCCACATCACCTATAAATACCCAAATATATTGGTAATGAGGACCATCTCTTTCTCTCTCTCTCATTTTCATACTTTTTCACTATACCGTTAGTAACTTAAATATCTTAAATATCTAAAGGATCTTGTGAGATAACTCTTGTGCCCTTAGATATTTGCTCTAACATGTGTCAAGTTACGTCGTCTACATTGAGGTCAGACTAGTCTCCATCGTCTTAACATCCACCTTATCGACTAACCTTTACATCATCATCCACCTCAATAGTAAATATTTGCATCATCAAATACTTCAAGTATAATACTTGTTTGCCTCTGGGTGTGATTGAATTGATTATTATAGGACATATTTACTGAAGTGGATAAGGGTTCAATTTCGACGAAATTGATGTAATACCTTTTCCCATAATAATCGACTGTAGCTTCTTGATTTACTTTCTTATAGATGATTAACCGCGTGACTTATATGCATAATAAATAAATGAAGAAGTATTTTTTTAGATGGATGCGTGCACACACATCACTATATGTTGTATGCGGCAACTAGTAGCAAAAAGATTACTACCAATATTGAGCTTCAAGTAGATCAAGATGAAGCTCTTCATTGATCACTGTGTAAAAATATTAGCAGACAACTGAAAACACCCACAAATCAGTTTACAGAAACGACCAAAGAACGGTAGCACTTGTTTCACACACACAGTAGATGTAATTAATAACCACATTATATATTCCTCAGATCACGAGAACTTTAACAGACACCCATATGATATACGACCCATGGAAACTCATAGATTACAAGTAGTCGAGGCTAATTATATATGATAACACATTCTGAAAACACAGACACACTTATGCTGCCATGCACATATAGATATATATATATGTAGAGAGAGAGAGAGATAAAGAGAGAGAGAACCATTAGAAAGGCTTTAGCCTCCCTTTTGCCTGTATGACTTGCCTCTTAATTAGCTTCAACCCATACTGTTGTTTTTGGCAACAAGAGGATGATAAGCTGCTTCGAAAACCGAGAATGTATATTGTTTCTTCTTCTTCTTCTTCTTCTTCTTCTTCTTCTTCATGGGTGACGTCTGAGTCAAACACTTCCTGATTCACTCTTCTCTTCGGCAATCGTAAGGACTCCTTATATGTGTTGGCATGCATTAATGTCTACCCTACCTGACAGCACTTAAAGCTTCTCATTGTGGATTCTTGGATCCTTCAAGCCTCATCCACCGGAATGTGGATAACAATGGCGAGTACTTAATATTTGTTTATTAAGCACTGAGCACTAAGAAAAGAAGATGCGATGGAGACCAACGCAGCACACTTGGTCTCCATTAATTAGCCAAAGCAAAAAAGGCTATTTGGGTGGCAAATTGTAGTGCAGGCGACGGGATGGTGGGGTTCTTTTACAAAGCAAGAAAAAAGCGGAGCTTATTTAGTTGAAAGAATCTATTAGCTGTCGCTGTAGGATTGGGGAAAGCTGGCGTTGGAAATGCTTGCACTTAGTCGTCTCTAAAATTGATCAACTCATTTGAGTATATATCTAGGTTATTTGATTGCTCGACCAAACTAGTGCATTTGGACCAATTGACTTGCTCAATTTGCTTCTCTCTCGACTATGGGTCTACTATGTTGAGTTTTCAATTGAAGTAAACTCATTGTACGCCCTATCTATAGGCCCCCTCCTCTGCCCCTTTGTGTTCGTTCGTAAGCCTTACTCCCTAGCTAATACGCAAACCCTCCAACCCTCAGCCCTGCTTAGTGCTTAGAGAGGTATGTGGGTGTCCATTTTCTTTGAGCCGTCAAAGGGACGTATCATCAAAATGGGTGTCCACCCAATTTTTCCTACAAAACTTATCCCTTTGAACCTTTTAAATATGTTGTATCATCATCACTTATCTAGAAAAACTTGACTGGTGGCTCTACCTGTCTAATGTACGCACGCAGCTAAGTAGACTATATACAAAGAGAGTAAAGGAGGGGTGTAAAGTTTGTGAGCTTTTCAAATCGGCTCGAAAAATATTTGATATATTATTGAATTCAAGTCGAACTCAAATAAATTTGATAAATTTTTAAATTAAATTCTCTATAATATTTTATTCTATTATTCACGAGCTGCTCACGAATCAAACTCGAACCGAGTTTTGATTATTTTTATATAATTTTAATTTAAATATACTTAAATTAAGATTCGAATAACTCAAATCAAATTTGAATTTAAATCATTTTTAACTTATAATTTGATTTTGCATGAATCAAAGTTTGAATAATTCGAACCGAATTTGAGTTTGAATGTTATTTCGAACCGAACTTGAGCCAAAATCATTTATATTTTAAAGCTTCAAATTGAATTTAAATATCACATATATCTTAAGAGAGTAGTGGTGCACTAAGGATCGCTAGAGGAGGAGGAGTGAATAACATACCTATAAATTAAAAATTTTATTTTCTCTTGCTAATTATTTAGCAAGACCATACACACATTAGCACAAATAAATAAACAATATGTGAGAAGGGATATAAATTATTTATTTGGTTCACAACTACCAAAGTTGTTATGTCCAAAGCCTATGCATAGATTTATCTATTTACTAATTTTCTCATCTTCGATAATGTGCCAAAGGTGAAGAAATCTCTTCTACAAAGTGATATTACAAGGAGAAGGAAAACAAGAATATAAAATATAGCACTATTAACTTTAAATCTTCGAATGTGATTATGGTACCTTGAAAACGAGCACCTGACATCTTATAGACTTTAGCCGAGTATTGGATAGCATTTTCGGTCCATAGAAAAATCTTGTTCGGTTGATTAAAAACTACTGGCGTGGCAGATCAATCTCATCCATAAAAGAAGTCTTCACTCATCGCTATTGCTAACGTGGCAAGTTTTCAATTGTTTGAATTCCCTTTCGATCCCTTAGAACCTAATCAACTCGGATCTCTGCACTGGATCATATTCCATGTGGCATTTGATTGCCTAAGCCTATTCACTGATCATTTGATACTATTTACATCAAATCTGCATTACTGGATCAGCTTCCATGTGATTTCTGATCACCCGATATCGATTTCCTATTGCTCGATTCAAATCCTGTGATAACATGTTCAAACATATAATGGATAATATTGTATATTAGTCGATCAAACATGCTTGTTGGGTCAACTAGAAGATTTGATCAACCGAAACTCCTATTCTGATTGCCCGAACCTCCTGACTTAGTCGACTAAGCTTGAGTCCACCTAAGTTGAATCTACTTACATCTCGAGTACAGATCACTTAACTTACCAGTTTATAAGTTTACCTTGTATAGACTTCCTCCTAACTTCTCATCCCTCGGATGCATCAAATCCTTTCGGCATACTCCCCAGGCATCTTTCTCACTCCATTGGAGTACTTTTCTATAGCTTCGTGTACCTCAAATGCACTGAGCTTGTCAGCTCCCTTTTCATAGTATCCTTCTCGATCACTTTCATTTTATGCCAAGATCTCGTTGTCTTTTGATGTTCCTAGTTCTTTTCGATCCCTTAGATGTCCCATACCACCCATCATTGTACTCTATCGGATCCCGAGCCATTGAGTACTTATGTGTTTTTCTAAGTCCTTGCACATTTAGTGTTACGTCCCGGGAGACAGCCATCCGAAAAATTTCGACAGCATCTCTCCTGTAACAATTCAACATATCTGACTACAATACAACATAAGGCCGACACGGCCACTCAACAACACAAAGTAGATAATAACACTACTAAACAACATGTACTTAAGGCCTACCCGGCCACAAACCACATATACAACTCAGGCATAAATTATATAGCCACCACGACATACAATCCATATATTGAAACACAATCCAGAACTACACAAATACAAACATAAATCCAAACCGAAATAGTATACCGCAATAACGACTCGAATACATCGTAAAGCATCACCACAATACAACGATAACTCTACAAGTCTACGAAACCAAAAATTACACAGCGAAGTCGTCACAAGATCCAAATCCATACAACTCGAACATATGTGAAAAATATAAATACTCCCATAAATCCGAAACCAACAACTCGATACAATCCGACAAAAATATATATGACATACTCAATAGACTACTCCTACTGTGAGATGATGGGGCAGACAGGCAGATCTCCAAGCTCCAACAACGTCCTTATCTGTTACTTGGGGAGAAAATAAAGAGACCTCCCAGGGTCTGGGTAGTGAGTATACAATACTCAGTGGGTATAATAAAAAAAATGCACCACAAAGCAATATATATAATAAAACAACATGATAGCATACTAGAACAATAAATTACGTACATCCACAAATATCATGTAATTCAATCACAGTCATATATCATCAAGTCTACTAGCCTAGCTATGTAACAACAAATGCAACCATCATGAATGCAGAAGATAATTACCAACAATATATGCACATATGCAATGCATGGTCACTGTCTGCACTCGCCACCCCCAGACGCTCACCTAGGTACAGTGAACTGAGGCGCACGACAGGAAAATCGCACTCGCTCCAATAATAAACCACTACCATCCAAGTGGGGAGTGGGCAGGATCAGGAGGGTCAGTCCTGGTTGCATCCAACTTAGCGCAACAACTGCTCTCACTCTTGTGCCACTATCACACAGCAACAAGTGAGGCTAATAACAACAACAATGATGAACAACATATCTACTACTATCATGTATGTGTATTGATGCTCAGTGCAACAGTTAAACCCATGTATAATCAGGCATAATCAACAGATCATATAGTGGTATCAAACAACAAGTAACACGCTAATCACAGTAAAGCGACATCAATACAGGTCAACAGCAGGAAATCCATATCAATGAAACATATCAGATCAACAATTAAAAACAACAAGATGTTCAACCAAAATAATTAACAATGAAATGAATCTGCACTTACAAACAATCATGTATTGACCAAACACAGGAGTACCCACCTGATGTATGCACGTCGATAAAGAACCCCCAAAATACCCCTCATATGCAACAGGATCAACAGTCAGGGTCCTGCAAGTATATTAACAATTACCCACCAAACGCCAGAATATATTTTAAATTCTACAACAAAATCAAACCCTAATCAAAACTAGGGTTAACTGTAACCATATCAACCAAATCAAGTCCGTCAATGGGTCCAACCAACTTGATCAACCGTGTCCAACCAACTCCATTTAACCCGACTAACCTAACCCAACCAATTGATTTGGTTAAGTTTAATCCATACTTAACCTTAATTATGGATCAAGAACAGATTCAACAAACAATCCAAAAATTCTCAATCTCAATTCCATTCTCGCCTATACAAACATCAAACTGTTATTCCATTAACACAAAGGTCAACTCTCTGAGCATTAACACAGGATCACATTATCAGACTTTCTAACCTAATTTTTACAAAGTCCTAATTAGAAAATTTATGAGCAGAACCACATACTTCCTCGACAGATCAGATCAAACTCAACAACGTAATCAAAAATAACCCAATAGCATAGAAATACTAGTTCCTACAGCAGCAACCAAAAATCAACATTCAACACCCCATACCGATCCCATCAAATTCTGAAAACCCTAACAGAGTTTACCTCCAATCAGGAACCCTAGGTCCAAGCCAAGGTTCAGTCCTTCCCTCACTGCCGAGCACCGCCGTCAACTCCAGCAATTTCCCCAGCAACCGAAACCTAATTTCATCCAACAAATCCGATCAATTCAGCATTAACCGGCAATCCTCACAAATCCAACCAGAAAACAAATCCAAACAGCAAACCCGAACCTCACCTTAATTTCAAAATCTAGAGCTTGCTCAGCCCCGGCTCTTGGACTCGCGAAAGAAGAAGGGAGGCGGCGCTCGAAGATCTCTGTTCGGGAAGAAGAAGAAAAACCCGGAAGTGGCGACTGGGACTGCGGTGTCGGCCGAAACTGCGGGCGTCGGCTAGGACTGCGGGCGTCGGCTGGGACCGCAGGCGTCGGCTGCCCTTTCGACGGCGGCGACCAAGAATTGCGGCAGAGAACACCCACCGTCCGCGAACTTGGGAAAAGGACAAGGGGTTGCGGCCGAACACAGAGCGCACGAGGGTTGGAAGGGCAGCGCCTAGGGTTTGGCAGCCTCCCCTTTATCCCCTCTCCTCTGCAAACCCTGCCGCCGAGATCGCGATATCAACCGGCAAAACCGAGCAAATTTTTTTTTTTTTTTAAGAATTCCTAATGGATTTCGGGTTTAACCCAAACCCGATCCGATTTTGTTTTTTTTTAACCCCTCATATCTTACAAAGTTAAAAAGGCCTGATGAGAGCTTTCAACTAGGAAACATGAGTTCTTGATCATAGCTTAAGCATGAGTTTGATCATGAAGGATTGTGAGGACTTATGCAGATGAACTTATTATAATCAACTAGATTCTTGATTATAATGTTTTTGTTCATTTAACTTATGTAACTATTAGATAAGATAAATTTATTATAAAGGATTTTAATGTGTTCGATAATCATGCTCTAAGTGGTCATATTTGACAAATGTATTTTAATATGTCTGACAAAGGATTTTAAGTTAGATTTGCTTGTGTTACTAATGTGCACATGGAGTTTACAAGGACTTAGTAGCATGCACACGAAGCTTGCAGAACGTATGACTCGATATAGTCGAGTTGTGATGTTGACTGAGCACAGTCAAGATGGTGCAAATCAAGGCTCAAGAGGTCTGACTGGAGTTGTGATTTTAGCCTTGCACTAACCTAAGTGAATGTCAAGGTGTTATTCACGCCCTCTAGTGGCTTGGTATCATGATAATAGATCCCAACACTAGGTACAAGAGATAAGTCTCATTTAATTCCTTTGGAGAACATTGGGAGCCTTCGTCTTTCTCGAGTGTTGATAGTGTTTTGAGTGGTGTTGCAACTAGGTGGTGATGAAAAAATCTCTAACATCTAATTCATGATACGAAAAATTACTATAAAGAAGATTAGATGTTAGAAATACCTGGAGCGGAAGATGTCGAGGTTGTTTTCCTGTAAGAAAAACCCAAAAGCAATAGAGAAAACGACAGAGAGAACTTCTCCTATGACCTCAATCAAATTTCGCATCGTAGTCTCAATGGGGCGACAACAATATTTAAGGTTA
>JBBMKF010465208.1:0-11017 GCA_037834155.1 Curcuma caesia | reverse complement strand
TGAATTATTTTATTAAAATAAAATTATCAAAATATATTTATTATTTCAATAAATTATTTTATTAAAATAAATATAAAGCTATTTTAAATTTAAAAAATAGAATTAAAGAATTATATTTATTAATTTAATGAATAAAATAATTATTTTATTACTATATATAAATTTATTTTAAATTTTAAAAAATTAACAAATTATATTTATTAATTTAATGAATTATTTTATTAAAATAAGTATTTTATTAAAATAAAATTATCAAATTATATTTATTAATTTAACTAATTATTTTAATTAAATAATTATTTTATTAAAATAAATATAAATTTGTTTTAAATTTTAAAAAATATTTATTAATTTTAATGAATTATTTTATTGAAATAATTATATTTATTAATTTAATAAATTATTTTATTAAAATCATTATTTTTAATGAATTATTTTAAGATTGGTTTTTAAAAAATAAAAAAAAATTAAAACAAAAAATGATCAAATCAAACGTCCCTTAAGATGTTCTATAGGACTAAAGGCTGCCTAACTCTGACCCAAGTTAAGCTCTTAGACGTTCAGTTCGGCAAAAGCTAAGCCTAATGGGCCTTATTTGTCCACCTCTATAAATTCGAGCATCGTTACGTCCAATTCTAGCCCATTGCGAGCCGCTTATTGAATATGAGCCCGTGAAAGGCCGATTTGGTATCAGTGAATCTCAGAGTCAAGTCCATTACGGCCCAACTCAGTTAGAATAAATGACTCTCTGCCGCCGATTAAGTGCTGCAAAAGCCTATGTGTCCCAACATATGACGCAACTCAGTAACCTGTAAAGCTCATACAAACCCAATTTACAACGGCCTATTAAAAAAGTAAGTCACTGTTAGCCCAATTAACGTCCACCACATCCCAAATAATTAATAAAAAGCCCATTTACCCGAATCTTTGTCACCGTAAGTACAGAGCAAGGACTACATTTCTCGATTTCGGCCTAGTAAGACACAATTTAAGCATATAGTTCATATAACATTTACCAATAGCCCAATTTTGTTCACACTAATTTTTTTGCATAATTAGTTTAAAGAATCTTGCAACTAAAGGCCCAGGAAGGAGCCTTGAATGCGTCACCAATCAAACTATCAAAGCGCTCAGCCATGCTATAATTAGCTTGGTGCCATCCACTATTCTAAAACTAAGGTCATTTCTGAAACCACATATCTCATTTGGAACAGATCCGTCATGATTTCATCCATCGAAAGTCTTTCTCCTAATGAGAACCTTACCATGAAATCAATTAGTCATAATGAAATAAAATTAGTTCAACTTTCAATGTGGCACTTTAACTTAAATGCTCCTTGTTATTCAAAAGAACTACATGATCTACCACGAGCACCTCCATATTCTAACTCTTAAGCCAATATACTTTTTGGAAAATGCCTACCAAACAATAATAAACATCAAGTTTTAGAAAAACACAATTTCAAGTTTCAATTCTAAACTAATTTTCATAGTCCAAATACAGAATGAACAGAAAAGTTTGGTGCAACTTACCCCATAATAGTATCTAGCATGCATAACAACTCGGGGTAGGACAATACGTGCAACCATATGACCAAGCTTCTCATCCACAACTTGCACAGTGACTTCAAAGGATAGTTACAGATATAGACAACAATAAGTAATCTGCAACTATGCAAAAGGAATTAAGGATAAAGTTGTGATGACAAACTATAAATTCATACCTGGCTACGCCTCTCTTTTGCTCATGATGGAATGTGCAAAGGCACAAGGATCCAAATTTAAACTCGCATCAACTTCTAAAAAAATATGAACGACAAAAGTTTACAAGCAAAAGCCATTCAGGTTCTCAAACGATGAATTTGCAAAAATAAAGTCAAATTACTGCGGCACATTCTATAGAATCTAATAGAAACCTAATTATTAGATGGAGTTTTATCCTTTCCTTTCTTCTTCCTATTCTCTTTAATAATTATATTGTTGTCCCAAGATTTTAAACTAATGATGAAGGTGGTTAACCTCGTAGTGAAAGAGTGAAACGATCTTGTTTTCTTCAACAGTGGCGGTCACTAATGAGAGCCTTCGCCTAGAATGGTAACCAAACAATGACACCGCTGTGGCCGATCTGCAGTGGGTTCGTCAAAAAGAGTGAATAAATATGTAAATCGGAAGACAAATAAATAAATACCGAAGAAAAATTAGGAGAATACATCTTCGAAGTAGCCATCTGGGACGCCTTCGACCAGATCGTAGATTTGGACTAAGCACCCCGCGCCATGACCGATCTTGGACCTTGAGTTGAGCTGCTAAAGAAGAAATCAAGAAAAAAAAGGAAAGTAACAAATGGAATGATATCATGAAAATGATGTATGTGTTATAATTTTGCTTAATGGTAAGATGATGATTTTTTATAATAATTTAAAATTCTAAAATTTTACAAAATATAAAAAATCATACATACTATTTTAGTTTTGTAAATATACTCTTGCTAATTACTTTAAATCATAATATATACTATTTGTCAATTATTATCTCAAATATATTTTTATATCAAACGAGCCTACACAAACTATTAAAATATTTAATGGCAATACCATGACATAATAAATAAAATTATACTGAAAGAGCATATTTATTGTAGAAAAAACCAAACAAACTAAACACGGCGTAACATTCAGATTCGCAAATATATTCTAAAAACAACAGGTATATAAGCTTAAGAGAGAACATCTGATATGATACATGATCCTATTTTAGCGGTACGAAAAGAATAATCAAATAAACATATTAAATATGTTGTAAAATGTCATGCCTATATATATTTAAAGTTACTCTTAAAATTAAAGCTAAAACTATATAAAAGTAGGACGAAATGAAAATAGATCAAATCATGATATAGTAGATAAACCTACCAACATATGATGGGAAATCAGTGAGAAGCAAATAGAATAGGCAACTTTTTGAGCAGTTACTTCCCTAGTTAATCATACTCACAGAGGAAAGTAATGGAGGCGGGAAGGCGGAACTCGTGGACTTCCGGTCTGATTCAGACTCATGAACCGCTCCACCGGATCGAGATGTTATTGGGCCGACTCAAACCAGTGGTGGCCATCACCCGCACCGCTATCCTTTGCGAGGGCACTCGTGTGGATCTCGCTAGGAAATGGTTGTTTGGCCAAGCTGAGGCGGCGAAGGCGTTCTCCAGGCGGAGGCATTCCACCTCGTCGGTGGCATCGCGGAGGAGAGAAGTAATGGAGGCGCTGGTTGATTGCCAATGGAGATCTGAGAAAGGAAGAGAGACACGGATCCAGAAGCAGGTAGAAGGGTAGCAGGGAGAAGTGAAAAGAGTATTCTGAAGGTATAGAGGACGGGTAGGAGAGATTACCATCACAGTAATCTCTCTTATCCGTCCTCCATACCTTCAGAATACTCCTTCCACTTCTCCCTTCTGCTAGCTGCTTCTCGGTCCGTGTCTCTCTTCCTTTCTCAGATCAACCAGCGAGTTTCGCTTCTACATGATCGAGCGCTAGCTACGAGGCCAAGAACAAATTACTAAGATCTGAAGCAAACGAAGTGGATCTGAAAATAAAGATGAAAAAAGAAGATTGAGAGAAAGATCGTATTACCGAGATCCCGAATCCTGACGGAGTAGAAGCTGGAAGCAGAGGCGTCCTCGCCTTCTCTTGGAGCAAAGGCTCCGATAAGGCGGTTCAAGTAGCGGACTGAGTATTTATAAATGGAGAGGGATGGTGAGCGAGTGTGGATGATGTGGCGAGTGCGGACGCTAAGGAGACCAAGGTCACCTAACAACGGAACTTCCCATCCGTCTCATTCCATACCAACATTGGCAAAACCGTCAGTTAACGCTTAGTAACGGAACCAGATATTATCTCTCTATTTCACTCACCTCAAAATCAAATTTTGAAAATTTATATCTTTTTTTAGAAAACCTAAACCGATTGGGTAATGATTCAGTGCATAACGTATACATACTCAATAATCCATCAGAAAGCTTTTATTTATAAAGTAAAAAAACTAAAAACTAAATAAATATTATTGTTTATCATAATTTTTTCTTTTTCATAAATTTGCAGATATAAAATAAAAAACATAAAAAAACTCAAAGCCTGGGAAAAAAAAATCCAAAATACTGAAACCAAACTGGCATAGTAATTTGGAACTAGAGTAAGGGTCGAATTTTTATTAAAATCTGGCAATAAAGGAATTGAAACTTGTTGTCAATAAGTTTGTCGAAAATAAACCAATTCATTTGTCCAATAATAATAACAGTATAAAAAGACAAGCAGATCATTTTCAAAGGACAATTCATTAGAAACAGGGGCACAATAAATACAATTATAAGTTACCCCCCTTCCCTCACATGTTAACTCAACATCCCTTAAAACATTTTCAAGGTGATCGGGGCTTAATTCTTAGAACAAGCCCTAGTATTGTTTTAACCCGACTAAGTTAACTGTCATAGACACACCCATGAATCCTAATTGATTCCATTTTGTTTGGGTGAAATTACAACCCTAATCGATTAACCTTTGCCATGCCATGCAAAACATAGGCGATGATGGATCCTAAAACACAAACCTGATGAAAAGAAAGTAAACAGCAAACACCAAAAACCAATAACTAGAACTTTAAAGTTTTCGTCGTCTTTGCAAGTAGAGATTCCCAAAGCGACGAATCCACCAAGGTACTGTCTCGCCAAAGCCGGTGCACTGGCCCCCACTTTCCTCGCTGCTAAACAGAGTCTGGTCCAAGCAGTCAAGTGCCGCTCCGCATGCTGCATTGTAGGATCGGCATGCAGAGTGGCACACCCGAAGCCTATTATCTCCATCCTTATCGCAACGTTGGATTGAAATCTATGACACAAAATGAGTAAAGATTGGAACCGGTTGTACTCGAGGCTGGTAAGTGATGTCAAATCAATGAATCGAACAAACAACTCATAAATGCACAATGTAAAGTCCAACTGAAATCCAAAAATCTAACAAAAGTTATGAGAACAACACAAATAGAAGAGTTTTGAAGCAATACTTGATAAAAGCTAGGGAATCCATGTAAGAACTTGCTAAACTTCACGTAAGGTTATAAACAACCAATATATGATTGAAAGAAATAAGAAAATAGTTAGGCACAAAAAACATACCCAGCAGGCGAGCCGCTTGGCTGCTGCAGCACAGTAGCTGCTGTCAACGATGCTAAAGAGTGAGTGGCTGCTGGGCATCAAGCGGTTGTAGTTTGGCATTACAACGGCAGCTTCAAGCTGCTGCAGTATGCTCAGCTCAGTTGGTGCACAGTGTTGCCCAAATACATCCCGAACTAGTACCTCACCGCAGAGAGAGAGGCTAGGCAGCAACAATGAGCTATTCTGGCAAGTATAGCCAGCGTAATCAGAGCAGCGGAATTCGCACACACCATTGTCGCATACTCCTCCATGCCGACTGCACTGCTCATCACATACAGCTGCAAAATTCGAATCAGCAATTTAGCAAATCGTTTTGTTTGACAAGATGGCATTACATTACTAACGTGCAGGAATAGAAAATTTGATGTACATTGGAAGTGAATATGAAAAGGGGATTCCGTAAAGTACCAGTAGAGCAATCGATGCCAGTCTGACCATTGTCGCATTCACAGATCCCATTTGGATGGCAGGTACCACGTCCACTACAGTTTCCTGGACATGATCCTGTGGAAAAACAACATTCCTCGAGTAATTGCTAAAAAGAAACTTTTCCTTACTACAAATCCAAGCCCTAAGTATTTGGCAAGCATTATGTTGCTGATCAAGGCTAAATGTAGCAAAGACACCACAAATAGATTAAAAATTATTAAGGCGCTAATCATGTTAACTCACTTTCGCTGCAATTCTCGCCATGAAAACCAAGAAAGCAATGGCACTGCCCATTAATGCAATCACCATTAAAACTACAGTAACCAGGGCATTGGCTGTTTACAGACATAGGTATGCTGCTGCACAACTCATGATACGGTGGGCATATCAACTCACCTGCAACATCAAGCGCTTATATGAGAGGAAGGTCTGCATAGATCTCATATTAAATGTTTTTTAAATGACCAAGAACTTGCCACTGAATCCTTGGAACTGAACAGGACCACCAGCCTGTAGGCATGCCTTCCAAATACCATCCACAGCAACCTACATAATATATATATAAGATAAAATTAAGATCTAATCTACAACAGATTGCTAAAAGCCATCTATAAGCAAAGTCCACAAATTAGATTGCATTTATTGCACGAAGATGTAAAAGAGGGATATGAGAAGGAAAGAAATACAAGATTGCATCACTAAAGCTGATTTTACAATGAAATATCATCAGAGCAAGAAAATGATTCAAATTTATTTGTCAAAATAAAAACTGAATCTGCTAAAGAGAACAACAATGCTATCTTGCTAATATTCATGAAATCCAACAAAAGGATTTAACATGAATGCCAAATACCTCTAGTGTGTTATTTGCACATCTATGTTGATAACAACCATTTCCCTGAGTCAAAGATCCCCTAACAAAGCCTGTGCGCACCAATGATGAAGCCATGCACCTTACCAAACAATTAGCATGTTAGAATAAGATCAAGAGAACATAGATTTTAGCCAAAGTATGTCTTCAAATTGTTTCATGTATGGGTTTCATTTGTTCCACAAACCTTGCTATTATTCTATTGAAGTTATCCCTAAATTTTAGTCTCACCTTGAGTTACTTCCTCGAACCTCGCCCAACATTCTATCAGGAGCACGTGCACTACTAGTGTCTGTGCAAGAACCATCAGAATAGGCAACAAAATATGTGCAATAGTCTGCCAATGATGATTGCCCACCTGAATATGAGTAAATATTACAGAGTCATAGACTATAAGAAATTTAATCAGATAAACTCATCTATACACCATATGAAGGTAACAAAGAATGATTCCAGTTGTGATCATACACTATAGATTATGAACGTGGGTGCAGAAAAGCAAATCATGCTCAAGGATAAACAATTATAGTTCATTCAATATATATATATTTTTAAAAATGAATCTATTAAAAAAATGAAGAAGGAAATCCATTTCAGGCTAGAGAAGATAAATGGTTCATTTGCCTATTTTTATCTTTGAACCCTTCATCAATCATTCCTTATTGTTGTATTTAAAGTCCCTTCCTTCATTCAATATATATATATTTTTAAAAAGGAATCTATTAAAAAAATGAAGAAGGAAATCCATTTCAGGCTATAGAAGATAAATGGTTCATTTGTCTATTTTTATCTTTGAACCCTTCATCAATCATTCCTTATTGTTGTATTTAAAGTCCCTTCCCTATTCTAAATATTACACAACCTGGCCTCGTCACTTTGCCTACCTAGAATAACTCAGCTTCTACAATTCTTATGGTTATTCCTCTAACGCTGGAATACACCACAAGTTCTGCGAATTGAAGGTGGTCAACATGCCAAAACCAACTTTCTACATCAAATCATTGAGCTGATCATTGTTCACAAAGCTTAAAAATTGACCTAGAAAAACAGAAGGTAGATAGAAATTGCTGCAGGTTTTGCAATATGGAATAGCTAATGCGAAAGCGCCATGTCAAAATGGAAGACCTTGGAACAACAAGTATGACAACAATGATAGTGGTATAGAACCAAGATAAAGACAAATATTGTCACGGCAAAATGTGTAGACTTAAAGAGAAGCTATATTCTGGCAATGAAATGAAAGATACAAAGAGGCTGTGCTTTCAACTTTAAAGATCAGACACTAATTAGCATCCAAGCTTACCTTTATTAGCTTGTGGAAAATATTGAGCCCATTTGGGCAAATCTCCATTATAACTTACAATAGGACAATATCCTTCAGCCTCCCTGTTGTATGTACAGCCAGACAACTGAGTCGTGTTGCATTGGTATGCCCCCTTCCAATGATTGCAAGGAGACGTAACAAACTCAGTTCCTTGATTCCTACCCCAATCAAGGCGCTCAGCCATGCTGTAATTAGCCTGGTACCATCCACTATCCTCTAATAAAGCCAAGGTCATTTCTGAAACCACAGATCTTGTATCGACGGATCCTGTCATAATTTCATTCATCAAAAGTCTTTTCTCCCAATGAGAACCTGATCATGAAACACACATCAGTTAGTCATAATGGAAAGAAAATTAGTTGAACTTTCAATATGGCACTTTAACTAAATGTTTTTTTTATTCAAAAGAAACTACCTGATGTACCACGACCACCTCCATCTTCTAACTCTAAGCCAGTAAAATTTTCAGAAAATGCCTACCAAACAATAATAAGCATCAAGCCAATAAAAATCACATTCTCAAGTTTCAATGCTAAACTAATTATCATAGTCCAAATACATAATGAATATAACAGTTTGGTGCAACTTACCCCATAATGGTATCTAGCATGCATAACAACTCGGGGCAGGACAATACGTGTAACCGCACGACCAAGCTTCTCATCCATAACTTGCACAGTGACCTGAAAGGATGATTACAGACAGACAAAAAAAAAGCCAGAAGCTATGTATAAGGTAACAAGAGGATTAAGTTGTGATGGCAAACTGCAAGTTGATACCTGACTACGTCTTCTCTTTCGCTCATCATGGAAATGTGCAAAGGCATGAGGGTCAAAACCTAAAACATGCATCACCTTTGAAGAAAAATGTCCTTCAGTTGCCACCAAGCATAATGAGAGAAGTCAGTAATAGAAGTAGCAGAATTACAGAGCATTTACTAACCTCGTGTATCAATGTGGCTGAAAGCAACGTTTCAGCCTCAGCTGTTAAATGACGAGGAGCGACATTCACATGACCTACAAATCATTGAAGGATACTTTTAATTGGTATATATGGCAGCAATAGCAGTAAACTTTCATTAACTTCCAGCAAATATGGTAGAAAAAAGCACCAGCAATAGCACGTCCCCATTGATCTCGCTCACATGCCACTGCCCATGCAAGAGTGTTGCCAGTTGTGGGTCTCGTTGTTACCAAGAGAACTAGGTCTGTGTCAGCAACACCATCTGCATGGCGTAGAGAAATTAGAGCAAAAAATAAAAGATTTGAGTACTGGAGTAACAATCTCTAGAGAAATTATATAGAAAAGATAAAATATTTGAGTACTGGAATAACAATCTCTAGAGAAATTATATAGAAAAAGATAAAATATTTGAGTACTGGAATAACAATCTATAGAGAAATTATATAGCAAAAAACAAAAGATTTGAATACTGGAGTAACAATCTATAGCAAAGCCTAAAACATTCCAGAAATGAGGGTACCTTCAACATATTCATGTGGAAGTTGCACACCGCCATCCTGCCCACATGCAGAATATCCACTTAATCTCAAATTCCCCTTAACAGGTTCGACTGCTAAAGCTCTTCTGAACCACTCTGCTGTTTGGCCTAGCGCCTGATCAGCATTTATAAAAGAAAAAAAATGAAAATTATGAATGGAAAAGGAATAGAAAAAGCATGGTGGAGACAGTAAACATTAGAACAAAGCAGTAAGTAATTCACCCTATCAAACTTAACAACAGACAAAGATCTAGGCATCTTAAATGAGTACAAACAACATACCAATGACGTGCATTTTGTTTAATACAGGCTAAGAACCAATATGCTATATTCATACCTTCTTAAGACGTTGCTTCTTATCTTCCCCTGAAATATCTTCCAATGTGCAGTTGTACCAACAATCTGCAAATACTGGCCTATCTCCATTAGGGGTGCACACAGAGCTTCTTGGAACTGACGTTGCAGAAGGTTCACCAAGCTGAAATACAGCAAGACCAGAGAATGGTTCATGCTTATAAAAATACAGTAACTCATTGTCCATAATTTGAGCAATTTATTTTACTTTAACAGATTACCTTCACAAGATCTCCAACATTTAAGCAATCCCTATCATAAGAATGACCCACAGCATCATAATTTAAATATATCCTGATAGGCTGTTTTGAATCCTTTTGTAATGTAGGTGTTTTAGACGCCTGAAGCAAAGCTCTTCTGCCACTATGTTGTGATCTTGAGAAACTATGTTCATGGTAAACTTGTGGAGTGACTGAGTACTCTTTTCGACCAGGGCGGCGCCTCTGATGGAGTATCTCATCATGGATGCATGAGTGCATGAGATAAGCATCTCCCTCCACAATTTCCAAATTTTGCCGAAGATATGAATAATTATTATGGGATTCTGCACTAGTTCCTCCAAAACTCACCAGAAGCAAAAATATCTAGAAAGAACAAAAGAAACCAAAATTTTAAATTTTTACTGAATTCTGCTAAGAGTTTCGTTAAACCACAACATCAAAAAGTGACAACATTGCATCATGAAATAGCAACCAATGATGAAATTAAAGAGACAAAAGTACCGTGCTCTGAGTAAAACTCAGAATAATGGCATTGCCTGCACTAGATCGGCATAACGTCATTTTGCTTGCGCTTCACAATTTTAGGGTAATCTAGGACAACATGGAAGAGAGTAAGAAATTAAGCTCCCCTCGCCACAAGAGGTTCTAGGAAGTCCAAGAAGACGGCCTCCACCCTCTCAATCCTCAAATGAGTTGAAATTACTCTACAATGAGATCTATCCATAAAAGCAGTAAACCCTAAACCACCAGCAGCTCTCACCATGCTTCCCAATCCCCTAAAAATTACGATCACGAACACACACCCACACACAAGTCAAAATGCCACAGAAACCCAAAATCCTTCCAACTTCACAGCTTGTACAGCAAATCTTCGCACCCGCAACAACAAAAACCCTGAAAAATAAAAATAATAAACAAATAAACATTCTACCTCAAGAGAGACCACCGAAATAAGAACCGGCAAGGAAAATGCGATTCGCGACGACCCCCAAAGAGGAAGTGACGTCTTCACCCCCATCTATCGCGCTCCAAAACGAGATTCCATATCTTGTTCCATTCGCCCCTCTAGGGGATGATGGTCCTGACACAGAGAGAGGTTTGGCTCTGTCTGCCCAAT
>JBBMKF010465199.1:0-11019 GCA_037834155.1 Curcuma caesia | reverse complement strand
TACAAATTATGAGATGAGGGACCTCCAAAGATTCACTCATGCATGTGGAATGGACTTACGATCCGTTGGTTGTCAATTCACTTGGTCTAAAAGTGATGTGACTTGCAAATTGGATAGAGTAATGGTGAACTCGGCTTGGCTCTTGGAGGAGTTTGATGCTTATGCAGAATTTTTGGCCCCGGGATGCTTATCGGACCGGATTGTCAATTCATCTCATAATTTGTAGCCGGATTGCCTCCTTGTCTCTTATGAATAGCCAATATCGAATTGAAGTCAACCATGATCATACAAGGTCCGGGAATGCCTCCACCAAGGTCCGTGAGATTCTCTCACAATGGCCTTCTACTAGTCATCGAGTGAAGTCCATTTATAAAAGTAGCATAGAAACCCCGGCTAGAAATCCGACATCTAACATATGTATGAATGAATTGCTCCGATATATTAATAACCTTCACATCAGCCCGCTGTGCATCCCAAATAAGCAAAATGCGACCATGGTTAGAAATACCAAAATTATGCACATACTCAATACCTGGAAACCTTCTTTGCATGATTGGCATAATGGATTGTTCATTGAGCTTAGTCTCCAATAATGCTAATACTTGAATCTCCTTGCTCCTCAAGAGGTGTTGGACACCCCCATGCTTTAGGGACTTGTGAAAGCCCCTAATGTTCCATGCGGCCACCTTCATTGAACACCCCTTCGGGCTGCTCGCACCCGTAGTCTACGCCCACTTGTTGGCACCGGTGTGATGTTTCCCACCTCCTCGGTTGCATTTGTTGAAGTAGCTGATGGTAATGAGGAAGAGGATGCCCCTGAGATTGTGTGGGATGCCTCATTAGCAGCATTTTCCTAAACAAGTGGACCGTGCGTGTGTACTGGTCTAGAGGGCTTGCCACACTCGCCTTGCGATTGTCATGGAAGAGGTTTGCTCACACTTTTGGTTGTTCGGTCCGTCCAACAGTGTTGGGTAGATTTGCCACCCTATCATGTTCGGTAGTCTGATCTATAGCACCATCGTATTGTGCTCTCACCACTACTGCAAGTTGAGCCACATCGGATTATGGAGGCGCCTTCTTGACTACCTCATTGACTGCCACATCAACTACTAAAGGACCTGCCACATCAGCTTGTTGGTCATCAGTTCCAGGATTAGCTAGGACCAATGGCTATGTAGACAAAGCTTATGCTTGACCCTGACCACTGCTCTGACCAACCAATGCTTTTGCTTGATCCTGACCACTGCCCTGACTTGGTAATGCTTCTGCTTGACTCAAGCCACTACTTTGACCAACCAATGTTTTTGCATGTTCTTAACCACTGCTCTGACCTGCTAATGTTTCTATTTGACCGTGACGACAACTTTGACTTATAGATTTCTTTTTCCTGACCATGTTGTTGTCTGTCACTTCTTGACTCGGTGTTGTAGGTCTACCACACAAGGAGTGGCAAGGCAATCTGCCTCCACCAACTCCCACTTCTAACACTAACATATCTTGTGCAAAAAATCCTTAACGCAATTAGTGGACAATCTGCTCCCCCCAACCACTACACCAGAACACCCAAGAAAATTTTAAAAATACAAGAACATGCCTTAGAACTCTGCGAAGTCAAGGGGAAGCCCCCAAATTTGCCGGAGAGACGTTGAGACACTGCTTCCTTGCACCCTTAGCCTTGCTTACTGGACTACACAAGCCATACACACCAACAACAGGGCTTTTCGACCACGTCACTGCCACTCCCTTGACTACCAAGTGACACACCAACAACCTTGCTACTGGCCTTACCACTACTGTGCACCAAGTTGCATAGGCGACAACCTGGTGAGGTTTACTAGTCCTGCACCACTATGCATAAATTGGGCACCACTTTTGCACCACCATCGACACCACTCTATACGCACCGCACAATATTTCTGCAACACCAGCATCACTGCTTACCTTTGCTTCCACTGCACACTATTGCTGCAACACCATCAGCACCACGATACCACCTCGCGGCACAACACCACCACATAGCAGAGCAACACAACCTTACTGCACAGCAACACCACATAGCAGGACCACCGCACAACACCACGACACCACCACACCGCACCACAGCAGCCTCGTCACGTGGCACCACCAGCACCCTCTCCTTGTTGATCAGTCGAAACTCAACAACAGAAGAAACTACAGAGCAGTGTGCTACGGTGTAACCCTCAAAAGCCCCTACCAACTTCTAGTCACCTTGCTCACTAGGAATTCTACATAGGAGTTTCTCTCTCTAAACAGAGAGGGAGAGGACTAACTGAGAGCTCTTTCACGATGACTTTCACTCTCTAGAAGATTTCAAGCAATGACAAGGGTTCACCATAGGACAACTAAGGTAGGTCACAAGAAATGAGCAAGAAGTTGGTGATTTGCTCTGGTAGAAAATATCTATATGAAAGACGGGCTCCAAATCAAGGGTTTGTTCAACTAAGGAAAGTCTAGTTGAGGATACTTCACCTTTATAGCTCATCATTATAATGAATTCTAGCATCATCTCATATTCATTGTCTCATTTAAGGAAGTAGTAAAGGTGACATATCAGATGCATCACAAGTTGTGGATTTCAAGCAGAATCTTCAAACCATGTTATATCTTATTGATAGTGTGTGTTTCATTTTTTTTATTTTATTACTTTTTATATTGATCGCATGTTAATACCTATATTGATATGATTGCAAGAATTGAAAGAAAAGCTTGTTGCTTATTCACCCTCAAGTCGAACCATTATCTTTGTTCCAATAAATAGAGAACCATGCAAACAACTTCTTCCTAAATGTTTTTGAGTTGCAGAGATGTCAAATATCAGCAAATTAAAGGAAAAATTCAACAAGAAATTGGAATGAAATTGAGCTTCCATCAACAAGTTAGGGAGGAAATAACCTCATAACATTTTAAACATATTCAAGATTACATGAAGTGGAACGTAAACATAACACTATTTCGTGTAGCAGTAGCGCCTAAGGTCTATACTTCTAATTTTGACAATGATCATAGGGATCAGATTGGAAATACTAAATAGATCTGCCAAAACTCTCCACAAGGACCACAACCATGAAAAGCAAACTATTCTTTTTTTCAATGGAATAACATGTAAACAACTTTACATCAGAGTGTCCAGAAACTTGAAAGAAAGAATACCACTGGAAACATGTGCAAATGCATTATATTGCAACCAAAAACTACCTTATGTCAAAATTGTAAGTGCATTTAAAAGCTTGAAGCGAGGCTATAAGCTTGCTCATCTTGAAGTCGCATGGATGCAAACTGCCTGCTGACACAGTACAGATTCGGCAGGACCACCTATGTAATGTAAACAAACATAAATTGTTCAGCAAAATTAAATAGATGTAGAAACAAATCTAAATGATTCTTCATATTGCTTGATTATCAAAAGTAATGACTACAAAGATTATGTGCATTATGGTGAATGTCTTGGGAAAAGGATCACAGTTGCTAGAAACAAGAAAGGAAACGCAGAGAGATTTGACTTTCACAAAAAGAAAGCACAAGACAAAATGAGTATTTAAAATCACTTTTCAACCCAGACCAACAGGGATATGGATACAGAAACAGTACAATGTTTGTAATTATTCCAAAAAGAATTAGAAGTTTGCAATGCAAGACTGTTCAAAACCTCTACAGCATAGCAAAAAGGTTCATAATATTGCAGAATTGTTATATTTTTCATTTCTGAAGTACAGAACTTTGTTAGATTATGCAAAGACTAACTGATACAGTTGCATTTTTGTTTCTCCTATTCTTTCAGAACAGCATGAGTTGTATCAGAACCAATTATATAACGATAAGCATCAGAAATCAGTATGAACAGGATACTTTTTCATTCTTATAGTATACAAATATGTAATACCTTAAAGAGGGCAACCAGGATTGGTATCCTTTCAATAATCACAATTAAAACCTTAACACTTCTAAGATTCTACAATCATCATGCAGAGATCAGAGTACCTAAACTCTATCCTTTCCAAGTGTCAGATTTAAGAATGGAATTTATGGCAAACCATCCAATTTCTAACTATCATATAAAAGTTACACTATAATTTAGTTTTGTCTATCTCTTTGTCATCAAAAAACAATTCATACACCAGTATTCAGTGGGATGTCCACTGCAACTTAATATCAATCCTCCACAAGACGAGATGTGTTTATTATGAAGAGCAAGGAATTGCATGCCATAGACATCAGAGTAATATATACCCAAAATCAACAATGTACTCAATGGATAGATATATAGCAAAAATTTAACACTCAATTCTTTACAAACTAGAAGTAACACTATCGTTGCTTCTATATGCATGTTTAGCTTTGTTTACGAATTTTCAAGATACCATGAAATTCAAAAGGGCACATACATGAATTATCATGGTGAGGATACTTATGAATAGTTGCCCATCTATGTTGAAAATATACACTAAAGAGATATGGATGATCTAGGGTTGTATAGAATATTTGCTACAAGCAAATTTACTATTACTTCTAGGTGCAAGACTCGTAAAAAAAAGTTTCCAATGTAATGAACTTCTAAGGAGGAATCATTAATGAACTTAGTTTGGCATAGAAATGATCAGAAAAAATTACCACAAAAGATTAACAGGAGTAATTCCAGAATAATATTCATTCGAACTTTCACAATATATTCGACAGACAAGAAGAAATGACGAACTGCACCTTCTTGGGCTATAGCATACATGAATAAGCAATCTTTCGCCAAATTCACTGTCATGAAAAGGTGCAGCTTGTGCAACCCCTTTAACAGCCTGAAAAACAATTGTGATACATCAACTCAAGTTTGGTGTATAGCAACAAAGTGGATTTGGTAGCTAGAATGTTATGCATCTAAAAGATCTGGAACTGAAAGTACTAAACCACAAGAAACCATCCTATAGTACTAAATTAAACATAGATGACTACCGGAACCCTTCCACAGTTCGACTCTAGAAAACAACAACTTTGTACAGTCCTTCAATTCCCAATAAGAAAACAAGATGGAAAAAAGGTGCTCCTATATTCCTAAGTCATCAAAAGAGATACTTTGAGTTTCATTCTTAACCTCTTGCCATACCAAGAAAGTTTTGAAACTATAAGCTTTAATTTGGGGAATTTGATTCATGTAATAACCCTTGATGGAAATTGACTTTCACAACCAATAAATCCAGTAGAAATTATTGATTCATTAACAGACAAATCAATGGACCAAGGATCAAAAAGTGGATTTGTGCAGAGTTTCGGTCTTTGACACGGTATTATTTAGGTATCATGCCAACATTTTAATGTATGGAGCAAATTGAATGTTGAAAAAAGGAAGGAAATAAAAAAGAAAAAGAAAAGCCAACTATATACTTAAGTTCGGATTTTATGTTCCATCTGGAATGGTACACTAATCTTGTATCGACAATAGATAAAAAAATCATATTGATTTATCTTAATTTATGGCATGCCAAGGTGCATCAAGTGTCGGCATAACACAATTCTCAACACGGTGACAGAGAAGTATGTGCCAAGCAATATCGAGTTTTTCTAATTAATTGGAACGATAAATTTCGAACATGTTGCCTTTCAAACCATGCAATGGAAATAGACAATCTATTTCACAAGTGGATTGACATAAAATTAAATTTTCAACTGAGAAATTAATGTCCAAAAAATGAGTTACTCGAGTGATAAAGAAATCCATGAATAAGTCATCAGTTAAGTCCGAGTGACCAGATGAGAGAACAAGCTCAATATATGCACGAAGTAAATCCATGGGCACGCGAAAGTGCATGATCATGTAGAACACAAATAAATGGATGAAAAACTCTTCAATGCATGGAGAGACTTTGGGGCCTAATCACCTAAATGGAAACATGAATAACTTACATGTTGCAGCTGATGGGATTGATGTGTTGACTGTGCAAACACAGTCCAAATGGCCTTTTGCGTTGAGTGTTGACCAATTTAAGGTGTTAACCAAACAAAGGTTAGCATGCCTTTAGCCTTGGTTTTGGTATGCATGCATGAAGCGCCAAAACACCAACGGATGCTCAAGCTTGGTGTCGATGGTTGGTTGACCAAAAGGTCGATAATCTTTACCTTGCCATATTGCCATGTCACAATGCATGTGTGAATTGTGCATTAAAGAAAAATGCCACACATAATCCGAAACACTCAAGAGAGACATACACTACCAATTTGTCTCTTAGTTGCACCCTTCCATCCTATAAATAGGCCTTCCCTCTTGCATTTTGATTCAGCCAAAGCATCCAAGCAATCTCCTCTCTTGGGTTCTAAATCCACTCTTCTCTCTTTCCAAAGGAGTTTTAAGTTATTATAGGTTGGCAGGATCCAGAGTGCTCCTATTTTGAGATAAAGGTTGTTGCACTCAAAAGACAATTGTTGATAAATTGTGAGCACCAGGCAATATCTTCTTAAAGAGAGATGTCCAACTCTTGCCTCAAGCTTATGATTATTTTCGCAACATTCCCACATTGCTAGTTCACATCGGATAGAACTTAAGGTGCTTTGACCAACTGAAAAGAGTTGTCAACCATTAAAGGACTGTATTTTCTCCAACAATGCTTGATTCCTCGTAGCACACAATAAATTTCACACATCAAGGGTTGTTTGCCTCAACTATTAGCAGTCAACTACATAGATTTTCCTCTATTTAGCTCTATGCAATGATGTATCACTAAAAATATAAAAAATATTGAATAGTATTTTCTATGATCTCCCTCTACCATTTACATCTTACATTCTAATAGATTCAACTCTTTTCACAATAGAATTTATCCACTAACGGTGTTCATATCATCACAACTTAATTTTTTTTCTCATTTTATAATCTATTAGAGATACACATAATTGCTCTTAGATATTTGTCTTTTAAATTTTATATTTTATAATAACTTCACATATCCATCTTACCATTCTCAATTCTGCCGTGTTAAACCTCTTTGTATGTGTCTCTTCCATTTTATCCTAACCGAAAAAGATAAAGTGGTGCGCTTTTGCTACTTAACCAAAAAGGATCTATCGTTGATTTTTTGCAGGAAAAAAGGAGAGAGAATAACCTAACTTCCTTGCTAACATAATCAAGCTGCCAAAAAAAAATGTATTATAACAGAATCAGAACAAAGCTATACATCAACCAAATCAAGAAATATCGGACCTGAGAAAGCACAGCAGGTAAAGTGGCCTTAAAAGTCGCCTCAGAAGCCCATAAATAGATCCCAGCAACGCTCATTCCACCCAGCAGCATTCTTGAAACCTGAGATGAAGTTGTTGAAAGAAGATGCCAACGGAGAGCAAGAAAGCGTCAGGGGGGTTGTACCCCAGCATCCAGAGCCAATGTTTCATCTTTACCTGCCTAGCGTGCTCAGCAACCCAATCAGTGTCGATGACGAGAGAAGGCGGCACCTCGGAAGCCGGCTTCGCACCCTTCGATCCTTTCTTCCCATCTTTGCCAAAATTTCCGGAGACCTCACGTCTAAGTGAGCACGCAGGTCCTCCCCCATCGGTGGGTGGCGTGGGTATCAAATAGTATACAAATCCTCGGTCGGAATTGGCGCTCAGCTTCCCGATCACAAGCCCAACCTGGAGGTAAAAAAGGGAAAACCCAGCCCAAATCCCTGTAAAAATAGAGACCACAACCGTAAAAGAAGGACTGCAGAATCACAAGACATACCTCGGCGGAGAGACCGGATTGGAACAGGCGATCCTCCGCCGCCTTCAACTGGGCTTCGTCGCTGACCACAGTTTTCACCATCTCGACGAGCGGAGCGGAGATCGAAGATCTCCAGAGGAATACAACTGAACCGATACTTAATCCCGGTTGAACCACCAAACCGGCCGTTCCATAGCACGTGGAACAAGTCCGGTTCGACCGCTCCCCTCGCTTATCCTTCCTCGTCGGGCCCTTTCCACCTGGAGGCTGGTGGCGCGCGCCTCCGCCGAAAACTCTCCCTCCCGCCACCGCGATTTATGCAGACGCGAGTCCGCCTGACGCTTCCGCTTCCGCTTCGCCAATTCCGTGACTTTCTCTCGTGGCATTGAACTTTCTGCAGACTTGATTGGTACCTGATCACAGCATATCCGAAAGCTGAATGCTAGATCGATTCCACTCACCGCCATCATCTCCGACGCTCTTCGCTGGGTCACGAGCACCAATGGCGGCCGGGTCGGAGAGAACTGCCTCGTCTCGGCAGCAGACGACTGCGGGTGGAACGGGTGTGTGGTGGATTTTGTGGCGCCCAGCGCCGCCCTTTCCGCGCCCTTCTCGATTCTTCCCTAGCAAAAGACCGCCACTGTGTTGTCTGCCGCCTCGAGTCTAACTCAAGGCCAGTTTATCTCACTCAAGCCCACCTCTCTGTTTCGACAACTTGGTTATCTTGATTTAAGTTGCAAATGTGTGAACTTTGACTCTTGTTACCGGTGATTCGCAACATTTTGGAAGCTTTGGATTTGATTGTTGACGGCGCGAGGATCTTTCTGGTCTCCGTATCCAGGAGCAAGCTAGGCGGCGGCGGCGAGTTTTGCTGGCTGACGCAGGAAGAATTCGTCCACCTTTTCCTCAATTTCAAACTCCCACCCCTCTTCTCCTCTGTCTCCGAGCTCTCCATCACTCAGGTCGTCGTCGTCCTCCTGCCTCCCTAACCGTCCGCCATCAAGACCCCGCTCTCTCCGCCCTCGGAGAACCCAACCTCAAATCCGCCATCACAACATATCATCAAACATTAAAAAAAAAGTGAAAAATTACTAGAAAATTAGTTCCTCACTAGAAAATTAGTTCCTCCGTGATTAAGATTAATTATAGTTTTGATATTTGACAAATATCAATAAGTGTTTATGTTTGATAGAGAAATCCATATTGATTGAGGAGATTATTGAAAGTGATAATTGATGGGTGATCCAATTCTTCTGCAAAGTTGTGCGGACCATTTACCTCAATGATGATTGTGTAAAAAAGTGAATTCGCTCCCTCTAGCGCCCTGCTAGTCCGCCTCAGGATCAACACGGAGGAAGTAAATCACGATTTGCCCCAAGATCAACACGGAGGAGGTAAATCACAGTAACTGAGAGATAAAATGGATAAGTGGTTGAGTTGTACCTAGGTATAAGAATTTACGTCCCGCCAGCCTCGGGATTTGATTTTTGCTCATTGTACAAGTATATCATCCACTTACCATCTTAGTTAAAGCCCGTGAGGGCTACCTCAACCATGATAATACCCCATGCAGATGTGCGAGGGAGTACGATGATGATATCCCATGTGGATGTGCAAGGGAGTCAGCACTAGAGTTGAAGTGGAATGGATATTCTTGGAACTACGTCTGAACAACTTAACCTACCTTGAATACGTAGGACCCCCTAGCCTGAGCACTTGGAGGGCTTGAACACCTAAAGACTTGAGCTCAAACACTTGAGAACTTGAGTCCGAGTACTTGAGGGCCCAAGCCTAAGTGACAAAATGTGATTTTGAGGATATTATCTTAATGGTACGTGGGACCCAAATATAAGTAACAATAGTAATAGATAAATAAGGAGGTATAGTAATGGACGATGATTATGACCAATATGCTACATCGGTTACAAAGGGCAATAGTTACAGAGAGAGGGAGATATCAAGTGCAGTAGCCTAAAACAAGGAGATAAGCAAAGACTCTCGATATTCTTTTCATCTTGCTTATCTGTGTTTCTTCAGTTCCAGAAGATTTCTTAAGCATCGAAGGGGCTTCATCAGATTACTCTGGTGTCATTGGACATGAGTTGATTTTGAATAGGATATTATTGTGGAGGCTGAAAATGATCAAGAGTGTTCAGGAAGGGAGCACAAACTTCAACCACAACATAATTGATGTCATCTGTGAAAAATATTGAACTATGACATTGAGAATGGTATACACTCACTGGAACCCTCAAGAAAGACCGGAATCATCAAGGGAGATGCAATAACCTCAAGTGGACGAGGGGCATGGCTATATGGGGCCTCTCATTGGTAGCCAGCTTACTCATTTGATCATGATGATGGTGGAGGAAGTTTTGCAACCACAAAATCCTCCTCTAGTGGGGCACTTGAACAAGTAGGAGTGTGGGCTCTCGTAGGAGCCTCAACATAGGGTTATGGGGCAGAGTTTATAGGAGGTTCCATCTCATTGAAACCCTTAATGGGTCTTAGGGAGAATTGATGAAGAGAATATTCTAGGGAAGGTTGTACCTAGGAGGTTGAAGAGCTTCCTCCTCATTTCTATCCCTTGCAAGTGGGGGAATACGATGGATCATCCGATCTAGAGGAACATTAACCTTGCTTCACTAGTATACCGACAAGGTTAGATGTTGAGTTTTCTTGACGACTCTAGTAAATCCAACACATCAATGGTTCAACACTCTTAAGCCCAACACTATTTGGTCATTCGAAGAATTTTGCTCGACTTTCACGCTTCGCTAGTTGTAAGAAGTAGCAACAAACATCACTCAATTTATTCAATTTGAAGAAACAAAGATCGAAGGCATTATAGAAATATATATAGCATAGCAGTTCAATAAGGTTTCTCTAGAAGTTCCCTCTGGTTCAGTAAGGGTGACTTCTTTTAGTCGTTGGTTGATGATATAAACCACAAGCGCATGGTTGTCATTAAGTATAAAGATTATCATCCTCAGGGACCATGGAGTTGAGTATCAATTTACGTGCAATGGAAGACTATTTAGATAAATCGAAATTCATAGAATTATTGTGAAAGCAAATGCACTAAGAAAATGGAATTAAAAGATGGGGAGAAAACAAATTCTTTGAGACAATTTTAGGACATTGTTTCACCAAGACAATCTCATTGACAATGTAGTTGAGAATCTCTCTTTTACCTTAATGTTGATCATGCTTAAAGGTGGTCTATCCTAAGGTATTTGATGCTCCCTTTCGAGAATACACCAGTGTATCTATGCTAACGTGGCCCCTATTTTCATAATAGTCAAACTAGGATAGACTCATTA
>JBBMKF010465188.1:0-11019 GCA_037834155.1 Curcuma caesia | reverse complement strand
TTTCCAGGATTTGAACCCGTGACCTCTAGGTCACATGGCAGCAACCTTACCGTTGCGCCAAGGCTCCCCTTCGTTTAAATCTTAGTAGAGAATTCTTTTAAATGTAGATGAAGATATAGTAGAGAATCGAGTCCAATAGCATAGGAGGAGTTGTTTTATCAAATTGTCAATTGTTCTTACACTTAAGGCATTGTGTAAATCTTACTTTGTTTATTCTTCTCTTTCCTCTATTCTTTGTTTTTTATGTTTAATTCACTTTGAATTTATTATTAGACAGTAAGCTTCTTAAATCTTTAAAATGCTCTATACATTGACTAGTAATTTTGTTTCCATTCAACAATCATGGATACAGAAGGTGATTAACATAATGCATAATCTTGGGCCTTAGTCGACTATTTACACCACCTCTATCTACTTTTGTAGCAACTCTTTAAATTTCTTCCTACAAACTCACAACCATCTTAGCTATTTGCGTTCTTCTATTCTTGAAGATATAATGCCTACTTTATCTTATCTTGTGAATCCTAAGTATGAAGCTTGTTAGTTGCGAAAACACATTTAAATTATGTCATAAAATTGATGTTAAATATGCTTCTACATCATTCTCTTTACTTCATTGATACTTAGTGGTTCTAGTCAAGTATGTTCTAAAATTGATTTTGAATACTTTGCCACTCATTGATAAGCATTAAAAAATGACTTAGTTTTTCTTAACAAAAAATTATTTTTCCTTCTATACTAAGAACCCAATTTGGTGTATATGTTATGGTGTTAAGAAGAATAACAAAAAGAATGTTTCTCATCCTAAAATTTTAGCTCAGCCAGAGCATTATTCGTTAGTTATCTTTTCCTTTATACACCTTAACAGAATGGTGCACTTGAAAGAACTCACGATAGGTTGGGACTAGTACCCTTCTCTTCCATATAGGGATCCCACTAATATTTTGGATGATGGCAATTTAATTTACACTCTTTTATACATTGCATGCCCCCTTTATAATCCTATTTCCATTTGGTCCTAAATTCTTGGTATTTTAATGTGCTTGGTTTGCCCATTTATTACCTCCTAGCAAAGATAAACCATCACCTAGTTCAAAAGCGTCTTTAGCTAAGCATGATTTCAGAAGGGACATAGTTGACTGTCCTAAGTTAACATGTGTATTTGTTTATGTTGATATCATCTTCTTTGAGTCGCATTCTTTTTAAACTCTTCATCTAAATCAGAGTCTATGATGGAGATGCTTTTAGTTCCTTTTCTTGTAGAATTGCTAACACTAGAGCCTCCACTGTAGAGGACAGTTGATGCCCATGAGACTACATTACTCGCCCAACACTACCTCCTATTCCATATCTAGCCTCTAATTTTAATATTCCTATTGCTCTCTAGAAAGATATTCACAATTCCTTTACCTCTCATTTAATTTCTTATTTTGTATCTTATGTTGCATGGTTACTGGCTATTTTGTCTTCTTTTCTTTTTCTTTAGCTTCATACTCTATTTTATGTAATACTTCGGTGGCACTCTCACTTCTATAGTTCGCATCTATGGTGGATACAAAATATGGTTAAGGAGATACAGGCCTTACATTCTAATGTTGCTTGAGAGTCAGTAGCTCTTCCTGCTGGCAAGTCCATAATAGTTTGCAAAAAGGGTATTCACAGAGAAGGTATCACCTACAGGGATTGTAAGTGGTTGAAGGCTTGATTAGTAGGTAATGGTGATGCATTCAAGTCTAGATCACTTGAACATCATTTCACATGGCTAAAATTGCTTCAGTCCATCTGTTCCTCACGTTGGTCGATCATATTTCAGCAACCCCTTCACTAGTTTAGATATCAAGAATGTCTTTTTGCATGGTGATCTTATGTAAGAAGTATACATATAGCAACCTTCATATTTTAATACTCAACAGGAAGATATGCAAATTGAGGAAGTCCTTGTATGGTCTATGCAATCCCCTTATGGCAGTTTTTTAGTAAATTCAACTTTGCTCTCCTTCAGTTCAAGATGATTAAAAGTGTCTCTGATCACCTAGTAATTCATCTTACATCTATATCTGGGAAGTTTATTCTTCTTATCATTTACATGGACAATGGACCATATCATCATAACTATAACTAATTATGGATCTACAAGGATCATAAAGCAAAAAGTCTATCATCAATACCACTTTCAGTTTAAAGAACTAGATGATATGAGATATTTTATTAGTGAAGGAGTGGCTCACTCAAAAGGAGACATTTATATCTTCCAAGAAATATAAACATTTATATGCTGGAGGAGACCACTATGTTGGCATCTAGTTGATACTTGCATAGATCCAAATGAAAACTAATGTTAGGATAGAGTGGATCATTGAAAGGTATAGAAAAATAGTAGGGAAACTATGCTACTCACAATCACATGATTAGGCATATCACTCGCAGCAATGAGTGTAATCAGTTACTTTCTTCATGCCCCACATCATGATCGTTTAGAAGCTGTGTCAATTTTACAAAAGCTAAAGAATGCTTTAAGGAAAGGTCTTTTGTATCAAGGTTAAAGTCAGCTTCCAATTGTGTATTATATTGATGCTGATGGGCAGGTCTCCTATAAATTATAGATCTATATTGATCTGATATGCCCTTTAAGATGCAATTTGATTTCCTCACAAGAACAAACTATCATAGTGTCAATTGTGAAGGCAAAATATAGATCTATGACTCTCTACTTACATGTGACCTGATTTGAGTTAAATAGTTGGTTCCAGATAGACACATGCTCCCAAAGAACAAAGGAAGTTGTATTGTGACAACTCAGCTTTCTTGCATGTAGCTTCTAATCCAGTGTTCTATGAATCGCAAAATAAAAAGTTTCGTTGTCACTTCGTTAGAGAAAGGTGTAACTCATTAAAGTTGTCACATCATCAATTAGTTTCAATGATAAATTAGGATTTTCTAATTTTAAGCCAAATTCAAGAGGAGTGTTAGAAATGTAAATAATATTAAGAATCTACTTGTAATTTTAAAGTGATCAACAGTAAACATAGATAGAGAGAACTACTTAGGGTCTCAACCCCTGATATTCCATTATTATCATAGCGTGATTCACATTTTGTAGGTCCATTTGTACAATTTGCTTGACCTTAAGTAAGCTTAGCAGAAGAGTCCCTATATAAAGAATTGATGCTTATACTTTTGAAGTATTAACTGGTGTGGTTGCCTTAGCTTGGTAAACCTAGTGCATTTGTCTAGGTTATCAATCTTCCTTCTGTCTCAAGTTCATAAGATTCTACAACTTAGAGCCTACCATCTTACCATTACCATTATTGATAAGTATATGTCCCATAATTGCAAAACATTGTCTCTTTCCTCTTAATATTAGGTCAAGGTTATTCTCGCTTTATTACCTTTCCTCTCTTACTCTTCTGGTGGCTAGGCTGAACCACTTGCCTCTCTTCCAGCAACACACCAACCACCCCTTCTCCTTGTGTCGCACAAGTGCCCTTTTGCTATTCTTGTTAATTCTCCTCCTATAGGAGGGGAGATATTTACAACCCTTTTTCCATTTCTTTCCCTTAAACATAAAGTTAAGATGACTTAAATTGAAAATCCTTACCCTAATTTTGGTTATACAATACTTCTTATCCATTCCAAAATGGTCCCTATCATTTCGTTTTTTTCCCCATCCAAAGGTCCATAAAACTGGATCGGACCACCAGCGTGACCAGAAAATGGGAACTTAATACTTCTCTAGGTTGGGTTTGCTTGTTTGTGCAAAAAATAAAAACAGTTAGCTGGTTTAGTAAAACTCAACTTGTCAAACTGATCTTCAAATAATAGATCAATTTTTCATTTTATTAAAAATGTCAAAAAATACTCATTTCTAATTTCAAATAATTAACTTTGAAATATAAAAATAATCACTTCTAATATTTTATCCTACTATGATAATAAATACATTAAAAAAATGAGATCCTCCATCAAAAATAGAATTGCAAGTTGATTATTCTAATTTTATATCAATAATTATTTCATATTTATTAGTAAGTTCTAAGTTTTTTATATATATTTATATCTGAATTCTGATTAAGTACGTACTAGTATTTTTTAAAAATTTTTATAACAAAATGGAACTCTCCTAGTTGATATTCAATTATTTTTATCACTTGCACCAAATTATAATGAAATAAAATAAATGCAATTTTTTGGTGATATGTTACATAATTTCTTAATCTTCTTCATTGCCCAAATTTAAAATTAATGAATAAAATCAGTTTAACTAGTGGATCCAAGTCGGTCACCAACAGACTCAACCAGACGAATATTTTGCTCTTTACATGCTGTTTGGCCAATCGATCCACTGGTCCAACCATTGAACCAATAACTCAGAGCTTAGTGGGTTCAATTCTCAGTTTAGTTTTTATAACGATGCAAAGGTCTGACCCATAATCACTATTTGTAGATTGATAGTTAGTCCTAAAATTCCAATTGTGTTCTATGATGACAAATATTCTAGTTTCTTATTGTCTCACAAGGATAGTTCCATCCAAGAATTGAACATCCCGAGACACCCAAATAACACTTATACAAGTCATCTTCTCCTCCGCCACTGCCTCTTCTTCTGCACACCTCCAACTGATACAAATTCGTTCCATGATCTCTCGACAGCAACTAGCACAATAAATTTTCTCTCCTTTTGCTTTTCTATTTGGAGGTTCTTAGCTCATTTAATTGCATGCTCTCTCAATAGCAAGTCTTTCACTAACACTCTTTTATAAGCATAGGATGTCATCGAGCATCTAATGAATCACAATGTCTTCTCTTCTTCTTTCGATAGAAGTCTCTATAGCTCGTCACCTCATCTTTCTCTTCTTTGCAAATGTGCCAATGGACGTAGTTGACAACCTTAATGCAAAGTAGAAAATAAAGCATAAAGCTCCCCTACATTTTATCTTCTGATAGACCAAGCTATGCTAATGGGCACCACATGTCATCATTGCTAGAACCACGCCAACAAATAAAATTTCAAGCAACTATCAAAGCTCTAACAAACACAAGATCTAAATGGTGTTGACCATTTCAAGTGTCAGAAAAGTGTTAAGATGATTAAATTAGTTTTATTTGTTAAATTATTTTATTAATAAAATCAGCTTACTTGAGATAAATGGAAATTTCCATTTTTGTATATGAATAAATCCCTACAAATCCTAAAATGGTTCAAATGCAATTTTAGTAATTAATATTTTCTTAGAAGAATTTAAAATTAATTATTGATGGGCTAAATTTATTTTATGCACAGTGGTTAATTATTTAACGTAATTAAGTAGATTTGATTTATTTGAAGTAGATTAATAGATCTAGCCATTATTTAATGTAAAGATGGGATGATTCTTCAAAAAAATCATTTTGTATTTTAGAATTAATTAAATAGCAAATTTCAATGATAAGTATTTGAGTTTGTCAAGATAATTCTATAGTATCTTAAGTATTTTCAGATTAATTAATTTATGAAAAATATTAAGATGCTTAGAATAAGTTAAATAATATTTTATTTTTTCTAATGGACCTTTTATTTAAAATATTTTTTTTTAAAAAAAAATCACATTTGACTATGTCTCTTAAGGTTTCTATAGTTATCTCCAATTTATTTATAAGACAAAAGTTTCAGAGAAATAAATTATGTTATCTTATAGGGGGTTTCCAAGGTAAGCTTGCGAATCTTCTTCTAGGGCGCATTATTTTTTGCTACCATTATTGTTATGCATGTTTTTTTTTATTGCTATGTATTTGTTGAGATTGGCTGTAAGATTTGTTTGCTGTAGTGCTGCGTTAGTAGTTAATCAAATCTTAAGGATAAACATACACCAGCAACTGAGCCAGGGGGCTATTAAAATTATCACAGTATACAAAAATAAAAAATGATGCAGTTTAGTGGAAGAAAATATCACATTTACTAATAAGGAGAATCATTTAAAGTTTAAAACTTTAAACATCTAAAATAACATTCATCCAAGTGAACAACTATGTACCTCATTTCTGTTGAGTACTGACTCAATCTCTTTGTGCAAACCATCTGTATCCTGAACAAAGTAGTGCAAAATCAGTACATTGACAGAAGTTATTAGCATAAGCTAAAGAGAAAATTTTCTAATGCCTTTATTGATGATATCATCACCAAAGATTTAGATTTAAGCAGAAAATGAATGCCATCCTGAGAGATGGTTATAACTTATAAGGTTGCCAAGACTATGTTCCAGAACTTAGAATCTAATGATCCAAACAACCTAAACAATTGGCTTAGGATCTTACGACCAATCTAACCCTATGTGTGCTTATTATTGCTATATAGAACCTTTGTCAAAAAACCGTGACCACATAGATATATGTGCATTCATTAAACATTTTAAAATTTTGATTTACTATAGCAAATAATTTTTCCGATAGTATCATTTGAAATGTTTTTTATATATATAAAATTGTTTTAACTTTCAAATAGAAGACTCATTTAAATTATTTGCATTATCATTCATCCTATTACTATCACTCATTATGCTGCTGCTTGCTATATGACTATGAACCATTAAAAAATCTATTACATTTTTTATATATTCATTTATGTTTCATGATATTGGAATGATAATATTTAAAATGCTCAAATTATTACTACATATTGAAATATTATGATAAATTATAGAAATTAAATATAATTTCTTAAGATCCTATGCTGCAATCCTTAGACCTATTCCCATGCTCTCGTTACTAGGTAGGATCTTAATCTTGACAATCTATAAAAACTAAATCCTAGTGAGTTGAAATGCAAGGTTCAAAATCTTGAACCATGTAGAAGTTTCAGTCATTAACTAAAATAATATTGTTGTGGTACCATGTCAACGTTCCAACATATGGAAGTTAGTTGTGTACCTAAATTTGTACTTTGTGTCTTCTATAATGGTATAGTTTTGATATTATATAGTATGGACGCAAACTACAAAAAAATAATAATAATAATAATAATTCATCTTAATATGTGTTGTAATATGCAAAAGGGTCATTATCGAATTGATCGAATTTTAATAATTTATCAAAATAATATGTTTCGACCATGTTACTTGACATGGGATTTCGAACCATCTTGAAAAGGAAAGAAACTTTCAAATGGAATCTCATAAATCAATATTCAGAAGGTTACGGTGTTCCATATGCAAGAAGGAGCATCAAGACAACCTCTCAAATCACTTTTAAATTCAGTTTACTCAGCTAAAAGCCCACTAGCCCTGGATTCTCTCCATTAGATCAATTCCTCATTCATACATTCTCATGATTTCTTAGGATGCAATCATAGTTAAGAATAAGAAACAAGCAGGTAACTGTGAGATAGATTTGAAGATAGAAGCCAACCTCTTCATCCCATCCATCAACAACGAATACATCCAAAGAATAACCATCTGTTGTTGAAAATACATGAGCCTCCCGGATATTGAGTCCAATATCAGATAACATTGTAGAAAGCTAAACAATATTTCAGTTAGAATATTCTGAATGTTCAATAAATTAGTAAAATGATGAAAAAGATAACAGCATTTATTTATGAACAAAAAACTAATAATAAAATAAATGGAGATGCAATGTCTAAAACGTGGACAATATAGGCATACATTTAGACATTATTAGAATCATTGAGACAAACAAATTAGTAATAAAAAAGCTAAATATTGGAATTGACATCAATATTTTATTTATATCACGTTTGAAAATATCTACTGGACCTTGTCTATAGATGTATGTAGGCCAGCAAGGATGGCAAGACCTGTATCACATATTGCAGAGGCGCGGCCTCTTAGCAAATGATGAAGTCCCGGAGGCACGGTCTCTTGGTAAAGCGAGACTTAGCATGACGAAGCTAAGGGAAACATCTCAAGCGAGTGCAAGGAAGGGCACGAGGCTTGTGAAAGATGTTTGAAGGCTTGAGTCAAGGCTAAGGGTTGAAAAAGGAAGCTGAAAGGAGATTTTCAGCTTCACCAGTCGACTGACACTGCCATCAGTCGACTGATGTCTTGATCAGAAACACACAGAGACTTTGGTCGAGTGAAGTTCACTGACCAATCAACTGGCCAATCAACTGGTGGAGGGATCAGTCAACTGCTAGATGAACGTTGGGCTGACAGCTAACAAATTAAACGCAATCTACAGAGTCGTTGAAGCCCATCAGTCGACTGATCCATGGATCAGTCGACTGGTATCGGGAAAAATATAAAAATACGAATTAAAGATTGAAGATGCAAGTGTTTTCACTTTCTCTTTCATTGCACGAATTTCAATCTCTGTAAACTCTGAAACTCTTCCCTATGCCTTCATTACTAAATTCTGTAAGAGGAAGAGATTGCTTTGTAAAGGTTTCTCCGCCTTCAAAGAGTTCTTTGAGAAGGAGAAGTTTTCATAATGGAAAAGTCGTTGTGTGTGTGTGGATCCTTGGATTAGTCACCGCGTAAGAGGAGGATACCAAGTAAATCGAACGGATTAACGTTGATCACTTTTTGTTTTGTTTTGTTTTTGTGCTTCCGCTGACGATTTTGCAGGCAAAAACGAAAAGTTACTATTCACCCCTTCTAGCAAACGCACTGGTCCCAACACTTCATTCACGATCTGTCCATGGCACGTTCCACGGCTGTGGATTGTTAGGGTTTTCTGATGGCGCCCCATGTATTTTAAGAAATTTTGTTAGCCGTCCTTATTTTTAAGAAATTATGTTAGCCGTCCTTATTTTTAGAAAATTCCGTTAGGGTTTGGTGGCTATAAAAAAGTGGCTACAAGTCATCAAGGAATCTCCCGATCTCCTAATAGAGGATCAAGGAAGAGATAGCATCGAAGACATCAAAGTAGCTAATGACGTTAATGGCTTGTATTTCTAACATTATAAAGTAGTTTTCTTTATTCTAGGATTAAGAAGTAGCCCAATGACATGTTAACATTGAATTAATGACTTCTCTCTTTTATTTATGATAAGATCTTTCTTAATTCAGTTTTAGCACGTTTAATTGTGAATGTATTAGCGTACCTTTGCATAAATTAGAGGTTATTAGATAAACTGAGAGGTAAACTTAAATCTCGAACCTATAAAATTAAATTTATGTTTTTATCACAAAAGTAGCTCAAATTCTCTCGAGGATAACATTGATTATCATAGAACGTAAAGAGTCCATCTTGATTCAATTACCATGAGAATAGTAGTTGCGTTAGGATAGAGACGTCGTTGTATTTCGAAAGAAACATAAATTACCTTATGACAAACAAATCACTTTCAAGAATAATCTAACATGTAAGAGAGAGAGTTATAACTATATTATTGACACTCATCATGGTGAAATCGAAATCCTAGGATTGTCTTAAAAACTGATTTTCATCGCTTTTTATTTAGTTCTCTTAGTTTACTTAGTTCCTTTTACAGCTAATCCGTGTTCAAATTCATCTAGATAGCTATTTTGCATATAAACTAGTAGTCAACAACACGGTCCTAGAGGATGATATTTTTATTATTTGATGACAACCGTGCACTTGTGATAAGTATACATCAAGTTTTTAGCGCAGTTACAAGGACAGTGTTTTTTTGTTGATATTAATTTTATTAACAATTTAGTTAATCTAGATTTTTCTGTTATTTCCTTTTTCTTTTTGTTGCTATTTCCTTTTTCATTCTTTCCCTTGCAGGTGAACAATTGTCTTGTATGCGAAGATAATTCTTGTGAATTTTGCAGTCCAACATGTCATACAATATTAATTGTCCAATAATATTTGTACCTTCGCAAGGAGTACAAGTGGAAGTCATATACAACTACAGCCAGTGGTCGCACAATGTTCCGTCTATAACCCTAGTTGGAGGAACTATCAAAAAAAATTTCAGAAACAATCAAGATCAACTTGGACACCACCAAGACTCCAACAAGTACCAAAATCTATCATGGAAAACTTCGTTGCAACTCAAACTAAGCGAAATGAGAAGTTTAGACAACAAATGACAAAGTCTAGACAACAACATCAAGCTATGGAGAGGCAATCAAATAGCTAGCAAGTCAACCCGAGACAAATCGTATTGAACATTGTGATGCTATCACTTTAAAAAGTGGTAAAACTTTGAAGGAGCCTAAATTGAGTGATGAGAATGAAGACGGTACAAGAAACGAAGAGGATGAAGCCATTCGGACATCACATAAAAGGAAGCTTGAGGAATATAAAGTTGTGGCTTTGATAGAGGAGCGCACTGCATTAATTCAAAATAAATTACTTCTAAAATTGAAGGATCTAGGTAGTTTTGCAATTCCATGTATGATTAGTGATAAAACTTTTTGTGATCTTAGTGTTAGCTTTGCAGATCATTCTGTTAGATACCCATTGGGTATTTAGAAGGTGTTACTGTTAAGGTGGAAATTTTATTGTTCTTGCTAATTTTGTTATATTAGATATAGATGAGGATCCTCGGATCCCCATTATTTTAAAAAGGTTTTTCTTAGCCACGCCGAAGCCATAATTGATATTAAACTCTCTTGGCGATTTGTGAAAATAAAATTGCATTTGATCTATCTAAGGCTACAAATCAACCTTTTGTTGAAAAGGTTTGTTGCAAGGTGGATTGTTTACAGCACGTGACAAAAGAAGAATCACATGGATATCCCCATGACAACCCTTTGAAGTTGAGCATTGTTATTTTTTATAGACTTTTCCTAGAATAGGCCCTAAACTCTTAACTATAAATAGGGCCTTATATCTTGTCATTGGAATAAGATTGATTAAGTTATCTTGATAACAGGGTGGTTTGTAAAAGGAACAACCATATTAGTGGAGCCAAAATATTTTATGAAAACAAACTGAGAATGTTACTTATAGAGCCACAAGAATTACGAAGGCTTCTAATTCTTCTCCCATGTTGAGCAATGTAGATTTGGTGCTGCGAGGATAGGCTTTTTTTATCCTGGGGATGAAATCATGTTTTTCAATGAAAAGATTTGCAATTGAACTTCATATTCATGTTATTAACAAGGTTAT
>JBBMKF010465180.1:0-11019 GCA_037834155.1 Curcuma caesia | reverse complement strand
TAGGTGCCTACGACCTACTCCACGGCGTTGCACAACGTCTTTGACCCTCGTGGCCTCATTCATTGCCGGAGCATCTTCTGCAATGAGTCTTCTACGCTCCTTGTCAGCGGGTTCCACACACGGTGGGGCTGGTGGTTCCAAGCGATAGCTTTGTTTTTAATTTTTTATTTAGAGTATTTAAGAAAGAAAAGGCCCCTCTATGATGAAAATAAAATTCTGCTTCATGTCTTACAAAAAAATATAGGTCCTTCATGTTTTAATTATTACTCAAATCTGGATTTGTTTGATGCAGATCACAGAGATCATAATTACTCAATAAAGAAAAAAAAATTATGTGTACTCTTGAAAATTTCACTAATTAACTCAAGATAAATTAATTGAAAAAATGACAATTTTAGTTGTCTTTAAGTGCGACAAATTATTTATTATAAGAGGTAATTAGAATTTATTTTTTAAAGACCATACATTTTTTCCCCCAAGATTATGTATCCGAATTATACGAAATTCTCGTTATATCCGAAATGGTGGCAATTGGTCCAAAACTTTTATGTGTATTTTTATCTACTATGTGGAAGGTTCTTTTATTTCCCAACTTTTTCTATTTTAGTTGTTGAGTAGCCGGAATGTTGATATTATTGTAGGCCACGTCCTCCATTGTTCTCCATACGCTCTGATCTTGAGGCCGGAGGGAGCAGACATCATGGTGGCCGCTGCCCTTTGGCTGCATCCTCTGCTCCTCGCCGGAGCGCAATTGATGACCGGAGGTCAGTCTCTCTGTTTTCTTATTTCCGCTTCTCCTCTTCATTTTCTATCGATTGCTCATTCCTCTTCTCTTTTACTGGCTTTCGTGTCAAAATCTGCGAAAACTTAGCAAATTCTTTACAGTTAGTCATACGCGTTAATGTGCAACTTTTCTCGCTTATATGGCTAAGCATAATGCTATTCTTCCTCCTCATTTCGGGGAAGAAGAAAAAAGAATTAGACGCCATGCTACTCACTGTCAACCTTTGATAAAAGCTCTCTTAAAACCTTAACCAAATACAATCCTCTATGTTGTTTCTTTTCCACGAAAATAACTTAGGGGCCGCCCCTACTCTTTTTGAGGAAAATATCCGATTTCTCTAGAGAAATCTCGAGTGGCTTCTGTTTCTTGAGGTTTCTATCCGAACTCAGCAACTCCCGTCAGATCTTTGCTTTTTGTAATATTTTTTAAAGTCGATTGTACAAAAATTTCATATTTTTCCATGAAATCTCTGGTACATCTTGACTCCCGAAACTAAAGTTTCAAGTTTCCCATGCAAACAAAAGGGAAGATTTTCTGATCTAATTGTTTCTTGCATTATAACGGATTCAACTTGTGTTTGGCAAAGGATTCGAGAAGTATTCCTTCTTTAAAAAATTGGTAATTGATTATGCTCTGTTCTCATCTATATCTAAAGATAATTTACGCTTATTTCCCTTTTTGCTTTTATCTTTCCTTGCTTCCTTTTCTTCACTTCCTTGTATCGCGAATTATAAGTTGGTTTCAGAAATCATTCAAATCATGTAAGTTTATCAGTTATGTTACCATGATCTTTCTGGTTATCTAGATTTTTTTCTTTCTTCTGTTAGTTTTCTGTGGTTTTGGTTGTTTATTATTCACTTAGGAAATTTTAGTTACTCCAAGATCTTCATCTTCTTTGAGTTTATGTTGTTCTGTCCTATTTATGAGGTCTACGCCCACTATATGGAAATAAATCTTCTAGCACTTAGACTTCTAAGAATGTAAAGGTGAAATAAGTATGCAATGGCATTAGACAATGTAAAATTACATAAAGTATAAATAAAAAAAGAATATAAAAAATATCTTAGCCTAGGCATGCCAATGGTGTTGTTGTTAGAGTTTGATTAAGCCCTTCGTGCAAGTATCTAGAAACAACTCCTAGATTTACAACAACTCATTTCTCCTGTTGGCACAACTCAAAAGAGGAGTAAATTCACCCATGAATTGCCTTTATGTCCAAGAGAATCAAGTAGAGAGCTTTTTGAAGAAAATGAGGATGTATTTTCTAAAAATTGTTAGATTTATGGGAGAATGTTATATAAATCCCAGAGATGGAAAATATTTGTAATGATGGAAAACCCAATTGAATCTTTGGGGAGTCCAAGAAATTAAGAGGAGCTATTTATGGCTCGAAGGTGATTATGGTTCCAAGATAGGTATGGATCCTAGGTTGTGTATCCAATGTAAGGCATCAAGGTGAGCTATTAAAGGAAAGAGAAAATTTTAAATCACTAACATTGTTTGTTCATGCTTTCACATAAAAGTTAGTTATTCTAATTTTGCCCATTATGATTGAATCTTCGTTTTTCTAATTTTACCTATTTTAAAAACCTTGATTTGGTTTAATTGACCCAACTGGTTCGCCCATATTAAGCGATTTGGCCCTAATTCGATCTTGATTTATACCTAAACTCGAGCCCTATTATGCATTCCTAGGAATCCATTTGCGACCTCAAGGAGATCAGAAAAGGCTTAGACAAGCCTCAAATCTAGAATATTTAAATTGTTACCCAACTTTTACATGAATAAAAACCATGGTATAACATTAAATTCTACACGAGTAAAACACAATATAAAATGATAAGAAAATTGCACTCATACTTAGGCATGTATATTCTATCTATGCAGGAGATGTTTGCATACATATATCAAGTTTTCATTGAACTTGGATAGAATATGTTGGAAGGTTGACAAAATTAAAGTAGAAGATAGCAGAAGCTATCTGATTCACCATATTATAAATTAACTTGAATTTGTAGTATCGTATATTGTCAGACATAATGAATCATGGTTTCTTATATGGAAATTGAATGATTTGATTTGAAATATGAATGAGATATTTAGAATGTATAAAATGTTACAACGAAGCTACAAGGAGGCAAAGTTTTTCCTATAAAATTGTGCTTAACGACATAATTATTTTCCAATTAGATTTTGGTTTTTTTTGTTTACTTATTGAAAAGAAAGTTTACCATTTTCCATCTTTCCTACATATACTTTTGTTAGTGCAATCGTATACTAAATGGTTGTGTTCGACTTACATGTGTTGATGTGTTTGGTAAAGTGTTAGCTTAGGATTGTTTGTGGTATTGATATGCTCATAAAGTTTCTAGGGACTTAGTAGAATGAACATGAAGCTTGCAGAACTTATTTTAGTGCATGAAGAGGGTTTTGGTTCGAGGGTTTATAGGACTTTTGAGCAATCATTGACTAAGTAGTTGTGTTTGACCCTATTATTTTCATGTGTCTAATAAAGGATCTAAATTAGGTTTGTTGTTGATGTGTGCATAGAGTTTGCAGGACTTGGTAGAATATGCATGAAGCTTGCGGAGCTTAATTTGGCATGACTAAGAGGGTTTTGGTTTGATGGTTCAAAGGTCTACTATATTGGTGCAATCATGCCCTAAGTGGTTGTGCTCGACTGTATTATTTTTAGGTGTTTGGCAAAGCGATTAAGTTAGGTTTGTTTGTTGATGTGTGCACTAAATTGTCTAGGGACTTTGGATAAACACACACGAATCTTGTGGAGCTTGTGTTTTTGTGTAGTTCGATTACATGAGGTTTGCTAGAAATCAAAGAAGGATGGAATAGGATATTTGATGGACCACAGGACAAGAACCATCGAGGTGGTAGTGTTGGTGATAGTCGGAAGGAGGTGAATTAAGTAGGCAAAGCGTGAAGAATGACATATAGAGCAAGCCGTGGGCTCAGTGCATTTGAGGGGCGAGAAACCTAGTAGGAGATAACCTTGGCGAAGTCAAGTTGTGGATGAAAAGCTCTTAAGTTCTCAGAGTCGAGTGACATGTACTTTGAGATTTTAGAAGATTTTTACTTATGTAAAACTTGACCATGAAATAATATATTTCAGAGTTGTAGATGAAAGTCTCATGCACAATTTTGAATGAGAGAGAAGTGAGGAATCCTCATTTTGACTTTGACTCTTCCACTCTAGTCGATAATTTAGTTGACTTATGGGTTGTCAATTAGGGAGTTAACTAAGGTTGCTATGAGCAAAATGTTTCTATCTAGTTTGTGTTCGAGCTTAGTCGACTTGGTAGTCAATTAATGTTGCTTAGTTGATTTGGCTGTCAATTGAGTTACTATTTGAATTTGAGAAAAAACTATTTGAAGAGATTCTTATTTGGTTTAGTAGTCTATTGGGACTTGAGTCCATTGAAATGGATTTCAGTCAATTAAATTGCCAATGAGTCTAGCAAATATCAATTCAATGATTCAAGTTTCAATCGATTGGTTTGGTGATTTAAGTGAGTTAATTGGAATTAATATAGAACAACTATTGAATCTTATCCATGACTATTTGAAGGGCTATAAAGGAGAGACAAGGAGCACTTAAATAGAACCAACAATACGGCTATCATTCTCAGTCATTCCACAACTTTATTTTCTCTTGTTTTACTTCTTTTATGCTTTTTAAATTTAGAGCTTAAGGACTATACTTATACCTTTAAGCCTTTCATATCTCGTATATGGTGTTTTTTATGAGCTTTCTTCGCCTCCAAAAGGATCCGAGAAGGAAAAGGTATAGTGAGTTTATGAGGGGTGACTCACCTTAAGACTCTATAAGCCGTGGAGTGGAAATTGAAGATTCTAAACCATGTAAACCATTCTTGTTAGAGCTTTTGCTTTCTTTTATCATTTTTATACTTGTTGCACTTATTTTTGTTTTTGTAAGAGAAAGTTATATTTTAGGTTAAGTGTTATTCACCCCCTAGCCTTCGATCACATCTACATCAATCCTCAACATGCTAGAGATTGGAGAAGGATGGTATGGGACATCCAAGGGACCACACCATGAGGAGCATTGAGTTGGGTCAACAACTTTAACGAGAACCACAAGAGGTCGAATATGTAGGTGACCTAGCAAAGGATGAGACGTAGAACAAGCTGAGAGCTTGGTGCATCTAAAGGTCGAGTATTTGTTTGGGGATAGACTCTTGGGGAATGTAATACTGCAATAGGGAAACTCTTAGTAAGATGTGAGAGTCAAGTGACCTACCTATAGTTTAGGGTAGAAATGTACTTTCATGTAGGCGAGGACCTAACCATGACAGGAGTTTCGTTGATGATCTAGTAGACTGAAGGTCAAGTCTAGTTGATTAATGTGTTCAGTTGATTGTTTGGAGTGCAGGTGACTAAGTAATCAATTGACAAGAGTTTGCTCAATTGGGCAATCGACTAAATCTTTGACAAAAGTTAGAATAAGATTGTAGATCTTGAAGACAATGATAAAACCTTCAGATGTCTAATTGAAACACTAGCTTACTGGGAAAAGGTTGAGTAGACTAAGTACTTGTTGCCTTTTAAGTTGACTGGATTCCAGATGAAGCTTGTATGAAGGTACTTTGGAAGATATATATAAAGGAGTGATATATATAAAGGGGCAAGGGGAGCTTATCATGGTTACGAAAAGTGTTTAAATTCCTATATTCTTGTGCTCTCTTGTTTAATTTATAGCCTTATTTTTGCGTGAGCTAAAATCTTTACCTTGAAGCTCTATTGTTTACACAATTTGAATTGTTGATTGCTTTGTTTGATTTATATTTTCGCTGCACTTGTTCATTTTTGTGACCTTGCAAAGTTTTCGTAAGAGAAAAGGTATTTGTTTCAGGCCAAGTGTTATTACTCCTCTAGTTCTCCAAAACATCTATAATCCATCCTAACACTTATTGTAGACTTATAGCCATCCTAATTGTCTAAGCTTGCATTGTGTTTCCTTATTTATTTATGTTTGATGAAGGAATTTGATTTGCCTGCATCCAATGTCTTTATGCTTTCAGACAGCCAAGTGTGTGCTTCAAATCTCAAGTTTGTTAAGTTCAATTCATCCAGACAAAGAAAGTTGAGATTTACTGGAGTATTTACTCGTAAGACATATGGATCAGAGATAATGTTTAGCTCTGAATTGACTCAGAAAAGGAATGAATCATCACTTGCGAGTTTCTTAAAGCTGAATGGGAGACTATTAAATTCACTTGTGAAATGTAGCTCAAATTCTGTAAGTATGTACATTGTTTGTACAATTTTTCTTTTGGGTTATCATTTACTGTCAGTTTGATAATTTAGGCCTTTATCAATGAAAGTGTAGGAAAGTTGTTTCAGTATACAATAAATAAAGTACAATATTGTCTTGTATTGGCTATCAAATGTTCAATTCTTTTATATGAATATAATTACCTTTTATTTTCCTTTCTTTGAGGAAGACTCTGTGCCCTCAAATTGTTGTGGTTTAATTTAGTTGACTGTTGATATGGACCAGTTATATCAAAGTTTTGTAATTTATTATGGTTCAAAATCTGAAGGTTAGGTGCTAGTTGAATCCCTCAAGGAAAAAAACTGCTCTAATCACGTCTTTGTTTCTTAGATTTATTTGATACATTCACTTTTGGAGTTCTCCAGATATTTCTTATGTAAAGTAAGGTCAAGTTATCTTTTATTTGGATTTTGAAACAAAGTTCTGTAGCTTAACTTTGGACTAAAGTTTCCAATTAAAGGGTAATAAATGAGCTGAGAGCCAATGACCTGAAAAATTATTTAGAATTTTGCTCGAGCTATATTATATATTAGAGAAGTGGTTGGATGCTTTTTTTTTTAAAAAAAAATTATGGAGTATCTATGTATCTATTCTTTTCTTTTTGATTCATCAATATATCTTAACCCATTTGCTAAGAAAAGAAATCCACACTCGTAGGAATCTTTGCACAAATGGATTTGAATACAAATACTTGCATCCAGAGTTGTGCAAAAGAGATTCTACCATTTGGACAATATTTTTCCATTAAAAAGATATCTTTATGAGCAAGTGTTCTCCAGAACTTACCATCACCAACATCCAACTTCATTTTTAATTTTGTTTAGCTGTGCCTTCTATGCATATATCATTTCCTGATACTGAAGAAAAAAGTCTGCAGGACTCTTTAACTGCTAACATTTTCCCTGGTAAAGCGTATGTAGATAACCAATCTATTAAATTTTGTTCAGGTCATCAACATTTTCATACCATGTACATTTGATTTTCTGCTTTCTATGATGCACTTTGTTCCCTCTAGAGTATGTCAAATGCTTTGATTAAATGTAAGTTTTGCATCTTTGTTCAAGTTTCGAATGATTTTATCATTACTACTTCATGTTAGAGTTTGATATTTGTATTTGTCATAATGATCACATGGTATTACGAAACAACACCAAATTATAGAGATATACAAAAAAGGTTTAAACTTTTAAAACATTTTTCCATGTCAAAGTTTTGATCTACAATTGGAATGATAAAAATTTTAGCCTGTCATTGGCATACTTCAAAGCGTGTTGATTAGCTAAAATGAGTATTACTTATACAATTGTCTTCCACTTATCTTTTAGTTAGCTTGTTTACTTCTAAATATAAACTTATAGTAAAAAGAGGCAATTGAAATAAAATTTTAGAACAAAACCAGTAAACATCTCAGCTAATCATATTACCTCATTAATACTAAATTAATTAAATAGTATCATGTATTGTATGAGAGCATTGATTTTTCTAGCATCCTGGCGAGATTCACTGGTTAATTTCCAAGAGTAGATGAAATAATGCTCTTTTAGATATTTAGTATCGGAACTGACTTCTTTATATATCCGTAAATATATCTCGGTTAATATTAGGAGTTGGATTTGAACTAATAGAACTAGAATTTGAAAAAGCATAGGTATAGGATATATCCATAAATATAGATACATCTCGATTACTCTAACTCTAGAATCACTCATTGCTATGCCTATTGCTCCCTTTGGTGTTTCCCCTCCCTCTCTTTTTTATGGTGTGTCATCTCCTTGATGTGAGTGGAAGATAGACCCCAATGATGAGTCATCAGAAGTAAATTGTCCCATCTCAGTTGGTTCCAAATGGTATTGGCGAAGACAGGTCCAATAACAGTTGGTAAAAGTGAAATTGTGCCTGCAAAAGTAGAATGACAATTACTCTTGTAGACAGTATTTGTGTCTATCAATGCTAAAAATGCATGTCGTCCTACTAACCCATATCGACCAACAACTGAAACTTTGATTACATCTAATATTTTGTGTAACAAATGAGTATTTTCCTGGTAAATTGATTTGAGCATTCATGATTTAAATTGTTCAAATTTGATATAACTTCCATTGATCATTATAATATTTTAAATTTTTTAGCCATCCATTTTGATTGATTGACTTCATTAATTAGAATTTTTCAGTTGATCATAGTTTCTAACATGTAAATAATATTATGCATATGTACTGATATGTTTCTATTTGTCTAAATCATCAGACAGTGACTCAGAAATTTCTGATTTGAATCAAAATTAATTAAAGAAAATCCATTCTGATTCTCTAGGAGTAAGTATTTTGTTTCTTTTAGCAGTTATAGAAGTCAAGAAAATATAAGTACCAGCCTAATGCGTGTTGGAACACTTTACTCACTTATCAGAAATACCTAAATTATTTGTCTGATTTTGGTTCTGCTATTTCTTTTGAGCATGTTAATCATGTAATTTATTTTACTACTCTTGTTTGTATTAGGTAGAATTAACTGTATGTTGTATAGAAGTTTTATTCATGTTAAACTCTCCAAGTATCACCTTTCATTTTAGCAGGTGGAATCCTTGCTCACGACCATATGCGATACAACTTCTATTGCAGAATTTAAAATGGATGTAAGGCATCAGAATCAAAAGCTTGTTTCTATTATCCTCTCTTCCTAAGAAAATGGTTTAAAAATACAGGCTGTATTCATCCTACGCTCTGATTACTGTGCCCTCTCATTAGCTTGCAGGTCTTCAACTATATGTCAAAAGGAACTTGGTGGAGAAAAATATACCTCAATTAGTTCCAGGATACCCTTCAGTCCCGGCTAACACGACTAATCAAATTCTAGACACAAATGGATCTGTTGCTACAACCTCCTTAGCAGTCTCAGAAACTAAATCTACAATCAGTAGCAACCAGAGAATTGTTGATACAGCGCCTGACGAAGGATTAGTGATCCTACCATCACCACATGTAACTGTTTCTGTAATTTGTAACTCATTTTAAATCCTCTGTTGATGGCCTTTTTATATTTATGTTATGCAGGTTGGAGTTTTTAGAAGATGCAGAACCATTAAAGGAAATAAATTACCTCCCTCGTGTAAAGAGGTAAGTCATGTGCTTGCTGTGTACTGGAGTACTTCCATTTTCTAGCTGCCTAAACATGTGAATTGATATGTACAAGTATATTTGTTGTTGCCTAAATACAGTTAAGGTGGCTAATAAGTGAATGGTTCCTGATTTCTTATTCCTATTTGATGATACTAATTACAATCTCATATTTGTTTTCTATTAATGCTGGAATTGTATTCTCCATTGTTGTTTTTTTTCTCCTTCTAATATCTTTGTACTGCATCTTAAATTTTCTCTTTGAAGAACCAACAAGTCAAGGAAGGTCAAATTCTTTGTTACATCGAACAAATTAGTGGGGAAACCCCGGTTTTGGTAATATTCTAAACCTTTAACTATTATGAATATGTGCATATCCTTGATAAAATCTCCCCGTTTTTGTTTGTTGACCTTTTCTTGTATGTTACATCTCTCTCCATAGTCCAATGTTTCTGGGGAAGTAGTGAGGATACTTAGAGAAGATGGCGGTAAATTTCCCCAGCCTTAAATTGTTTTCTTACAATGTTTGATTACAGCTTTCATAATGCTGATTATATTTATTTTAGTATTTGTCTAATAATAAGATGCAGATCCTGTAGGTTACGGTGATCCTCTTTTAGCGATTCTACCCTCCTTTCCTGGAATCATGAAGCTTCAGTAGTTTATTGAGCATTTCTAATGTGTTACATGATGTTGCAACTTGAAACATGGTTGACATTTTCATACTGCTACATCTTCCTTGAATTCCCTCCTGTATATTGTGTTTCTTTGTAGAAAGCAACTTTTATAGAAATGGCCGTTGGACTCAAATTGCCCGTCCTTCAATGGAGAGATGTATTACAATATGTGGGAATACAATTAACCTATAAAATTAGGAAGAACCAAGAAATTCACATATCAACGACAACACATTTTTTTATAGCAAAATTATTTGCAAAAGTAAAAGCAAACGTTAGTTATGAGAAATAAGAAGTGGTATTCTAATTAACTTTTCAGTAAAAGATTGAATCCGTTATCTCAACAGTTCTACACGATTAATTTTATGATCATCTATCTATGAGATAGTCCAATTTACTCATATTAAGAGCAAATGGTTATATTACTTTGGATAATGGTTAGGAACACATGGTATGCGATATTTTTATTTTTTAACGTTTGTGGTGAATTTTTTAAAAAATAAGCCCTTTTAAATAATAAAACATGGTCGTTTATTTATCAATGAGATGACTTTTAAAAATAAAATATGTAAATATAAATTAAAATATAAAATATCAAATAAGATATAATATTTAAATGTAAGTAACATTATCAATAATATAATAAAAATATTTTAAATAATCATTTATATATCATGTGTCTTGTTTTGATAGTAAGAGTTAATTAAATTTTTATAATTAAGATGTTTAATTGTTTTTTAAAAAAATAATATAGTCAATTCATTCTTTTTCTTCTGCAAAAAAAAGGTGGATCCGCCACCTTAACGTCCCCACGACCATCTGTGAGGAGGTAAATCGAGAAAGTACAGTTGGTTACGACGTAGGAGGGTATTGTCTGGCTTTGTCAAGATTCGAACCCTTGCCCTCTTCTGCAAGTCTACTGCATCGTAACCAACTCACCTATGCCCCGGGGGCTATAGTCAATTCATTCAATCTTTCCTATGACATATGTGATCAGAGAAATTTTAATCAACTTCAACTTGAAGAAAATTTTCAATTTTAATCAACTCCAACTTGAAGAAAATTTTCTTTGCAGATGCAATTGTAATTGTTATGGTTAATCAAATTTTATAGATAACATAAACATTTGGATAA
>JBBMKF010465171.1:0-11020 GCA_037834155.1 Curcuma caesia | reverse complement strand
GTCTGGGATCTGCAACATCCTCAAGGTTTCCTCTAGCAAATCTTTAGAGCACCCATTGGACCAAAGTACATTTTCTGTACTTGAAACTATTGAAAGTAGCTTAGTGATCAATTCCAAAAGAACCACTTCACAATTCCAGAGCACTTTTTTCACTGAACTGGGAAAGTATTATAATTTCAGGGCACTCCATAGTTTCAGGGCACTCCATAGTTCCGTGATCTGTTCCAAAAGAACTACTTCATAGTTTCAGGGCAGTTCAAAACTTCACTGAAGATAAAAATAAAATAAAATTAACTGATGAATTTAGAGAACTCTGACTTAATGTATCAATGTCCTCATATTTGAATTCAACCACATAAATTGAGAATAATAAATTGTTAAACTTTTAAAAGTTTGATAAAATTTATAACAAACTCATTAATTATTATAAGGTCCACCAATATATTCCTAAGACTCTCCTTATTGGAAAAATATTAAATTTTCAAATGGTGTAGATCCATTAGTCAGTTTTGTCTTGTCTGAAATTAGAGAAATCTGAATCACTTTAAATTAAAATCAATATACTCAATAACCAACAATACTAATGGATTCCTAGGACTTTCATAGTTTGAAAAATATCAAACTTTTTAATTTTTAAAAAGTGTAGGTCCATCAGTCAATTTTATATGGAATTAGAGAATTCTAAATCATTATAAATTAAAATTAATATACTCTTGAAAGTCTCCTTAATGTATACATGCTCTCATATCTGAATTCAACCGCGTAAATTTATAATAGTGAATTTTGAATGGGTTGAGTAAAAATTTAAAGAAGAAAGAGAAATTTTTTAGAGTAGAGAAAGGAGGGGTATTATGAAAAAATGATACGTATTTTTTGAACTTTGAAACTTAAGTAAGTTAAATGGGTAATGCTGAAATTTGCTCATGCAGTTCAATAAAATACCAAAAATATATTAATGTGGCGTAGACGACAAGGGCATGTGGCTGGCCCAAGACTTGGTCAACTTGAAGCCAAGTCATTCTGACTAGTCATCCAGCTCGGGTCTAGTCAATCTAACTCAAGACCGAACTCGAATCAAGCCAACCTGACTTAAGATCAAGTTCAGATCAAGTGGGCAAACCAAAAGGTGGAACCATGCAACCATAGTCCGACCTAATCAAGCTCAATGGGATACTCAGCCAAAGGGAAATCATACAATCTTTCTTAGAGAAAAGAAAAGCTCTACATTTTAAGTTTAACAATCTTGGGGAATCATACAATCTATGAGTATAGTCAAGGATTGAAGTAACTGACAAAGCCGGCGACAGTTCTATACTTCCGAGGGCAATAATCTGGTTTACATCAGCAGCTCGACGTGAACATCGTCTGACTGCTAGCGACGGAATTACCGTTCTTAATGCGGAGGTTCTCTAGTTCCAAGCTGCTCTTCAGCTGTGCAGCCACATTCCCCATGGTTGGCCTAGCTTGGGGTGATCGTGCCAGGCATCCTAATGCAGTATCGATACACTTCCAGACAGAATTCACATCGTACTCCCCGTGAAGTCTCGGATCAACAACGTCCTCTATGGTTCCTCGGGTGAGCCTTTCGCGGACCCAGGCTGAGACGTGTGCATTATCTGCGCTAGCTACGATTGGAGCTTGCCCGGTGACCAGCTCCAAAATGACCACCCCAAAGCTATAGACATCACTTTTGCTACTCAGCTGGCTGGTAACGTGGTACCTGAGTGAGTTAATAAGAATTACGACTTCATACGCGAAAAGAAATAAGAGAGGTACTGAACAAAAAATTGTGTTAGGGAAAGCATCTGTTTCTCAGGAGAACAAGAGAAGCAAGAAGGCAAGCAAGTACTCTGGATCCAAGTATCCTGCTGTTCCCATCACTACGGTCAATACATGAGTGTCTGCCTCGCTTAAAGTCTTTGATATTCCAAAATCTGCTATCTTTGCCTCAAACCTTTCACTCAGGAGTATATTTGCTGTCTTGACGTCTCTGTGAATGATAGGTGGTCTGCACGCCGTGTGCAGATACTCCAGTCCTAAACATCACCAGAAGTTAGAACCTACGAAAAATGATGGTCGTAGATTGACCGGAGCAACGAACTTGGAAAGCACACAGATATGCTGTGTTAGAACCAAACCTTGTGCAGATTCAATTGCAATCTGGAGACGCTGCTGCCAACTTAAAGATGTCACGTTCTGTGTTCTTCCTGCGGTTTGAGTATGAGAGCAACTTATCGATACTTGTTCTATATTTGACAAATATCAGAACAGTGCATAAAGAGCCTTTTAGATAATTGACTATCATTGTCATTCTTCATATAACAGATAATTCCAGTATGATCTGGTCCATGTCCAAAAAAAAAAAGATCAAAAATAGTTGAAAACAATAGCCACTGGTATGATAATCTGATTGAAGAAGGGGAGCCTTAGAGCAACGGTAAAGTTACTGCCGTGTGATTTAGAAATCAAGAGTTTGAGTCTCAAAATAACCTCTTGCAAAATAGGATAAGACCACGTACAATAGACTCTTCCCCGGGATCCTGCATTGGCAGAAGCTTCATGTGCTGAACTGCCCTTTATGGTGATCTAATTGAACTATTGTGACAATGGCCATGAGAATTGGAAACTCAGAGAGACAATATTAAGTGCTCCGGGTTTACGATGTTTCAAAATTATTATGAATGTTTTGGGAGGTGATTGAGATACTAGAGAATAAATTTAGACGATGATTAAAGTTTACCTTCATCAATAGCTAACTAACTCATTTGTTATATTTATTATAAATTAACTTCATAATATGGATACAACCTAAAATCTGTATCTACTTCTGAGAAAAATCCCTTTTTAAGTAAAAAAAGCACCTGAACTTTGAATGTGATCTACAGGAAGTAAAATTCATTAAATACTAATCCAGCATAATTAATGACATTATCACAGCAGTTCCATGTACATGAAAATTCATGAATTTTAGCAGTAACTAATGACTGGTAAGTGCCCTAGAGTCTGATCGAGATGTGCTAGCTGGACATATTCAAAGAATACAAATTAGTTAAAGTTTCAAACCTTTCAAATGATCTCGTACAGTTCCTTGGGCCATATACTCATACACAAGTCCCATATAGTTTCCATCCTTGCAGTAGCCAACCATAGAAACTAAATTTCTGTGGTGAACCCTCAACAGAAACTGGGCCTATTAAAACAATAGGAAAAAGAAAAAAATCAGGTCACGACATCCCTTAAATAAAAATGTTTACACAGAACAAACACAAAAGAGGGAGGGACAGAATATAAAATGTTAGTCTCTACCATCCAAAAGTTCAGAAGTTGTGAATACAAGAGCATTTCAAGGTTTGGGTAGATTTACTGATGTCGAGTTTTAACATATATAATATCTGGCTGATATGAAAAAAGCATTAAATTCTAGTACCTCAGCAAGAAATTCCCTAGGTCCTTGAGCTGCTGATTGAGATCTCATCTTCACTGCCACTTCAATACCATCTTTCAAGCGCCCATAGTAGACAGTCCCAAATCCTCCTTCACCAAGGACTCTGTTGAAATTATTTGTTATATCCTTCAACTCCAAGTAGGTGAATTGGCGATTCTCAAATTGCAGTGGGCTGTCTTGGACCTCTTGGTGCTTCTGTATTTGGTTGAAGATAGGTCGTTGGTTTACACGGTCACCATAACCTTTCAAGTAAAGTACAGTATCATCAAATCAAAGAAGATGAATTTAGGAAGCTATTTGATTTATAAGTGCATCAGAGACTAAGGCTGGAAATAGCATAGCATTTGCATTTCAAAAATGAATTAGAAAAAGCACTGTGATAAAAATGATTGTCAAAAAGTAGTTTAATGTTTGATGATCTAAATCCACATTTGGTAAAACTATACTCAAAAAGCTTCTTTTTTTCCTTATAAGTAAAATAATGATAATATAATAAATAATTAGAATAATATGTATTATTTTTTCAAAATAATAATAATAATATCTTTACATCTCAACTTCTTAGTTTTTTACTCATATGGAATATAAAATTAAATTTTATGTATAGCTATTATCTTAAAATATAAATATCTTAGTGAATAAATTATTATTATTTATTATAAATATATTATAGTATGATTTTATATTCATAATAAACATTAAAAATACTATTTCTTGGACTTATAAATCATAATGTTTTTAGTACAATTACTTGTTAACAAATATGTATTAATGTAATATTTTAATACTTCATAACCCATAAAGAATATTTTTAATTTGCTAAAATAATATTTATAATCAATTATTTTTTTATACACTATTAACCAATGAAAAATATAATTTACTAATAATATTTTTAAATATTTTTATTTTTATCATGTATGTAAAAATAATAATTTTTAGTTTGTTAACAAACAGTTAATTTAAATTTTTAGTTTGTTAACAAACAGTTAATTTAAACATTGAATTTTTAAATATTAAATATTATGTTACAACATATTGTAAAATTATAATTTTTTTATTTTTATACTCAATATTAATATTTGTTAAATATTATATTATTTATCTAATTTTTATATTCATTTTGGAAGTATATAAAAATTGCTCATACTCCCCCACTAGTTGTAAAAATGACTTCGGGAAGGTGGTGCTTTGAGTAATATCAATTTTGACATTAGTTTATCAAATACCTTTTAACTCCCAAAGTGCTTTGGCCTCTAAAAGCTCTTTGGTTAAACAATCCCAATCTCAGCCTAATTGTGGAAAAATTGCAACAGCTTCACTTCGGAAATGCTTACCCTTTTTCTTTCTGTATCTCCAGACGAGGAACACCACCAAGACTAGCAGCAGGAGAGGAAGCACACAAAGAGTCACGATTACAGGTGTTGATATCTTTCTCTTTGTTGATGATGCTATCAGCTGACATGAACTTCCATCAGAACAAAGATGAGGATTTCCTTCAAGTCTACATTGATTTACATTCAAATCAGTGAACTAAGCCAATTCATTTAAGTAAAATAATGGTAAAACTTAAGCTAAATATGAAAAAAGGAGTTGGTAACAATCAAATCAATGCTGAATTCACTTTCCTAGAAGATTTATGCCATTATGGCTTTGTAGATTTCATAGAATAAGCATATGATTGCAATCACATTCAAGGAATTTGTCTCTTATTCGTCAAAAAGTAGAAATGCTTAAGATAGATGTAGCTCAAATTTCTAAAGACCTAAATTGCATTTTTTTTATTGTTCATCCTTCCTCTGTTTGATGCAGGAAGGGAAAATTAAAGCGCTCACCTTTATTATTCTGATAATAAAAAATGAAAGATATAACAAACCTCAATGTGAGCAATCCATTTTGTGCTTCTGTAAGAAGTTCAGAAGGAATTGATCCAGTTAAATTGTTATTAGTCAAATCTCTGCCAAAAAGCCATAAGATGACAACAAAGATTAGGTATGCACATATTTTATGATAAAAACAAAAATATAAGGAGAATGCTTACAGGAGTCTGAGGGAAGATAAACGTCCTAGAAAACCAGGTATTGTCCCTGTTATGTTGTTGTTTGACAAGTCCCTGAAAAATGTTACTAAAAATTCATCATCACTATGTATGGGAAAATGATTGCCTAAACGGGATATAGCTTATATCCCTTAGCCTGTATGGATGAAATGCAAATGAAATAATATCCAAACAACTAATATTATGGTAGAAAGTATCTGTGAGCAGGAATATGAGTTTTTGTTCTAGCTGCGCTGATGTGCCTGATACTTCTAATGGCATAATCATATCGTGCCTTTTGTTTTGTAACCATGAACACTACATAAGTCTGCAATTCATGAAGCAAATTTTCACCACACTTTTTTCATGTGTAGCAAACTGTGGTTTCATACTTGTTTGTTGCTTGAAAGTGCAGCAAACATTGATGTTTTGGTGATAAAAATGGTATCTGGATAAGAAAAAGGAGATTGATGGCATAGTTTACTGGATGTTTGACAAAAAATGAGAGAAGAGAACAGAATCAGAAGCACTTACAAGTACCGGATTGCTCCAAGGCTAGCAAATGCAATATTTATTGTACCAGTCAATCCACTCGAGGACACATTTCTGCAGAATATGTAATGAAGCTAGAATGTTATACCCTTGTCTATTGAAATTGATGAAAACACTAACGTGTTAGGTTATTTTAATTTAATTCAGTTAAAGAAAATATACATGTTTGTGATCCTTGGAGGATCAGATAAGCTAAAAGTACAATTTATTCCATCCCAAGCGAACCCTCTTGGAGAACAAGGATCTCCTCTCCAATTTCTTTTGATCTGATACGACTCTTTTATTGTAAGTATGGCATCAACTGGAGAAAACAAATATAAAGCAGAATAATTTTGGCAGTCTCTTAGAAACAGCAAAAAAAGGGAATAAAAGAAACTTAAGGTGGATGCAGCAAAAAAAATAAACAGTGAATCTCAAAATTTGGGCTGTATCAGCTGTGTTGTCAAATAGAGGGTACAAAAGAAACTTATGCTGGCATACAACATAAACAATAAACAGTGAGTCACAAATGGTGTATCAGCAATGTCCATGCACAACTGTAAACAGTAGGAACATAATGACTAAAAATATAACATCTCAAATGTGAAACCAGAGTACACAACTTAGCTTACGAAATACCCTGCATTATGAACTCAAAACATAAACGGATACTAACAGTATGGTTTATCTCATTCTCACAACACTAAGTTGGCTTCTTAACTCAATTAATCTTACAATTCATATTTCCTTCAAAACAAATACAGCTTAGGCATAAATGTACCACAAGAGTAATTCATTAGATTAGCTATGTCATTGGATTGAAATGATAGTAGAAGCATCACGACTACTTTAAGCTAAAGAGTAAGTTAAACTAGCATAATATCCAGAATGTGAAGCAATGTTAGCAATTAAACAACCTGAAGTGTTTCATAAGCATTATATCAAACATCCTGAGGGCGCGCGACGACGCCTGTCATGATCGAACAACATAACTTTATCCCCTAAGGGGAAAGACAATAAAGGGAAAAGCTTACCATCTTCACTATTCGTTGCCACATTTGAGTCGCCCATCCTGGTCAAGATCTCCATTGCATTGAGGATGGGCGGCAGGGTGGAATTGCTCAGCGCCTGGAGAGACATGTTGTGCTGCTGATATCCGATGATGGGATTGAGGCCGTAGACGGCGTTACTTAAGAGAAGAGGCGTGGAGAAAGGTTCGTTGTACCAGAGAAAATTGTTGAGGTAAATGTAGAACTGCCTCGACCTGTTGCCCGTGAGGGTCACGAACTCGGAGAAATACAAGACGGCCATGACCTCGCTGAGATCGCCAGGATCCAAATTCCATGAGTAATCGAGATTGCGAGAATTCGAAGGGATCACCGCCGTCTGCATCACCACAGAGGGCGCCTCGAAATAGTCAATAGAGAGGTAGCTAACGGTGCTGTCGGTGGATATCTCGGTCCAGAGGGGGGTGTTGATGTAGGCATCCCACAAGCGGTCGTATTTGTCGTCGGGATACCTGACGGCGACGGCGACGGCGACGGCGACGGCGACGGCGACGGCGACGGCGACGGCGACGAGGCGAAACCCATCGGAGCAAAAGAATTTCAATCAGGTAATTTCGACGTCGGTAAAATAAAAGAAAAATAAAATAAAATCTTTGTTTTAATTTTTAAAAAGCATTTTGATTTTAATAAATTTCAAAAAATATTTTTTTAAAAAGAATATTAAAAAAAAAGATAAATCTCAGTCATGAAATCAATCCCTAGGGTGACCGATCCAGTCCCATGAAATTTCTCACCGGCCATCAAGGTAAATCGGAAAGCGCATGCGGCGGCCAACTCAGATGTTCAGTCAGTCTCATGAACTCAATCCCTGGAGTGATTGGTCCGGTACCATGAAAATTTCTCATCGGCTACCCAGGTAAATCCGAGAAGCACACACAGCGACCAACCCAGATACCCAACATCCTTTGATTACTTTTCCCATTTGAGTCATCATCTGGATGTCTTTGTTGCACTCCCGGGGACAAAAAAAAAAAAAAAAAATTAAATTTCACTTTTCGGTTAATTTACCTGATGATGCCACTGGTGGGGCCCATGTTAAGCCTGTCGAATACCACCATGCTGCGGGTGGCGTTGACCTCCGGGTAGATCTCGTCCTTCAGCGGCCTCACGTCCATCGCCGACACGAACGGCGTCCCCTTCCCTGTGTTCGCCAGGCACACCGAGAACGCATCGTCCAGCGCCACCGCCATCGCCTCCGTCCAGAAGGTCGCCGCTGGGTCCGTCAAGTTGATCGTCTTCCACAGATTCACCCCCAGGTAGAGGTCGAACGAGATCGACCGGCTGTTCCGCCCGTCGTAGTTCCCGTACATGAACGTCGCCCTCAGCAGGTACTTCGACCCCATCGTGACCCCGGTGATGTCGTAGCAGTTGCGGTTGCTGTTCGGGAAGCTTCGCACGGTGAGGAAACTTCTCGCTTGCTGCGCGGTGACGTATTCCGTCGAGATGTTCGCGTTTACGCCGGAGTCGATGTAGGAGCCGTCGGAGACGTAGGTGAGGTTGGTGATTGGGTCGGTGTAAGTAGATCCCTCTTCGATCCCGCAGTCGATGCTTATAAACCCTAAAATAAAAAAGGGGGATTTTCTTGTTCTTCTTCAAAGTTTGCATTTTTTTTTTTTAGAGTGGATGCGGCTGGGATACTCACCTTGAGTGTCCGGTAACTGGCAGTGAACTCGAACGACGGCAATGGCAGCGAAGCCGACGAGGAGACAGCACCAAGCGACAGTCATCTTCGTCGCCGCAGACATTGTCGCCCTCTCCTTCTCGTTCAAGGTGATGATGCTCAACTTGTTTGCTTGAGTAGAATTGTAGCAATTCTGTGAATGTTAAACTTTGAGGTTTCTTCATGCACGTAACAATTTGGAGTCGTTGACCTTGACTTGCTAACACGCTAGTAGACCGAGCAAAACTGCATTTTTGTCAACCATAGACGACAATCATTTGAGTAGTTGTGATCATTCACAAAGGATTTTGTGGCTGCTTGGTCACTGGGATTGAACTAAATGAATTCTTTTGTGCCGTAGCCGAAATGTTTGAATCGATCACAAGTTGTAGCAGGAAAATCCAATAGAATAAGTGTACGGACATAGGAAGTGCTCTTGGTTGACTTTGCATCCTGTTATTTCGGCCATAGATTGACTTTGAATCTGCACATGGCTGTCGCTGTGGAGTAGAATTATAATGAAGCATTGTTAGCCTTTAGCAATACGCAATAAGATCTAAAAAGATTTGGCAGTTTCTGTTCAAGAGCAATTGAAGTTTCTGTGTTCTATTTCAGTAGAGATTGATATGAATAAGACCTATTAACCCAATACTTCTTTAGGAAAAGATTGGACTGATTTTAATTGCAATCAATTAGGAGAACAAACAAGAATTGCTGATTTATGAACACTTAGCTAGTTTATCTACTGGTTCAAATTTGAATTCGATCTCTTTCTGTACTTCACAAGAAGGGCTAGTTCAGGGCACCGATACCTTCATGAGCAAGGTGGTGTGTTTGTTGTTATTGTTGTATGTAGCATAAATAATCAAGTTTCATGAAGTATCAAGTTTGATAACATTATAAAATCTCTATTATTAAAAAAAAACATTTGTGTAATGTATGGCGTAGAAAAATTTAGGGTCAATTTCTTGCGTATTAAAAAATCCAAAATTAACATGGCTAGCAAATTCTTTTTTTTTCCTTGGCAAAGTGAATCAAAAGGAAATTTTGCTACCGAAATTGGTATCCTTTACTGTAAGCGTTTATGTGTAGGCTGTGTTGCAATCTAATGTTGGTTTGCTAATTCTGATCACTTGTAAATTTCAGAAATTAGAAATGTCAAGTTATTGCTGCAGGCATCAGGATCCTCCTTTATTCAGGCTTCAGACTGATCATGATAGAGTTTATTCACCATGGGCAAAGTTGTTTTACCGATCTCTTCTCATTCGTTTTCATGATCTTCCAAGGTCTCTTGCTTGCTGTGTGACTGAGCATTCTTTATTGCCAACCTCATTCTTCTCACAATATATTCAAACAAGGCCATTGATTAGATCCTTTTTTGAGTATAACTTGCAGTCTATTCGGATTAAAACAATAAAATTTCAAAGAACAATTGTCAACTGTAATTTTTCAATTTACCTCTTTATAAATCATCATGAGATTGATCGTATGAGACGGTTGGGATGACAGATTTCACCTTTTATAGATGAAAGAGATGATTGATTTCAAAGAGCTGTTAACTATTGATACGAAGAATTTAAAATAAAAGGTACAGTCATGCATTGTAAAAACTACCAGCAAGTTGCAATTTTCTCAAGTCAAAATGGTGGAATCATGAAGGAAGTCAATGCCAAGATATACGGATTTTATAAATTACTAGTGAGTAGGACCTTCCACGTCTGTAGCATAATTTATATATTAAGAAGCATTGACTTGCAGCAAAAAAAAAAATATATCATACAATCAATCTTATAATCATTTATGAAAAATAAATTAAAAATTATAATTGATCACTCTGAAAAAAATATTATTTCAACTTGATCAAAATTTAAATTTTATCTATTGCAATAAATTTGTCCTGCAACAATCAACTCAATCATATTTTGAAAATATTGACTCGATGCAATGGAAACATACAGCTAGTTGTAAAAACTATCAGCAAGTTGGCATTTTCTTAAGAAGTCATCAGAATGGTTAAATCAGGCAGTCTGAATGAAGTTAGTGCCTAGATATATGGATTTTACAAGTGAGTGAAACCTTCCACTTCTGTAGCATTTAAATTACTAGTGAGGAACAAGCAAGGAAATCTCCTTTGAACCATTCATCTCAAGTATTACAAGTGTCTTGGCAAGGCTATGTAGAAGATTTGCCAAAGGGAAAGTGGACTCCAATTCTAGCATCTTGATGGCATACGTTACAGTTGATAAAATCTCCTAATATGTTGATGAACAAATTGATCC
>JBBMKF010465160.1:0-11021 GCA_037834155.1 Curcuma caesia | reverse complement strand
TGGAAAAGTGAGTTTTCAGCTTAGGCAGTCGACTGGCCCTGCCAGCAGTCGACTGGGGTTGATCCGAAGAACACACAACCAAGAACAGAAAGATCAGTCGAGTGGACAGTCGACTGGGACCAGTCGACTGGCGTTGGACCAGTCGACTGATAGTCTGCCGTTGGGTGACAACTGACAAATTAAATACATATTTAATTATCGTTGAAGCTTATCAGTCGACTGGCCCTAGGAGCAGTCGACTGGTACACTGAATTTTATGAAAAGAGCGGTCAACATCGCAGAGAAAAATATCAGATTCTTTCATCTTCTTGATTGCTCTTTTACATCATTGAAACTACTCCTCTTCCTCCAAAAGCTTCACTACAAATCTTGTACGAGGAAGAAGCCCTGTTGTGAAGGTTTCTCCGCCTTCGAAGCGTGCTTCGAGAAGGAGATTATTTTCATAGTGGAATCGTCGGCTGCATGTGTGGATCCTTGGATTAGTCACCTCGTTGAGGTGGACACCAAGTAAATCGAGCTGGGTTAGCGTTTGTTTCTTTGTACTTTATCATTATTTCTTTGCTTCCGCTAATAAACTCATAGAGAAAAATCGAAAGACGCTATTCACCCCCCTCTAGAGAACGCCTCGATCCCAACAAGCCTAAGGCTGCTACTCCAAGGCACACGGTCCTTGACCGTTTACTGCGCACAAATCCACTAACGCACTTGCCCCTTACGGAAGCAAGTGTAACGATGTACAAAGATCATAACTTTTAAAAGCTCGGTATAATAAAATTGCAGCTAAATAAAATGTTACCGACTTTTGGATCGCTCTGTAACTCCCCAAGATTGTTCTCGGCGTATCGGCTGGTCTCGGGATGATCTCAATCGTGTACGACACCGATGTCGAGGAAGAAGTACTCGAGAGTCGCGAGAACGGAGTTTGGAAGCAAAGAAATCAGTATTGTACGGTTGCTACTCGCGTCCTTCTTTTATAGCTAGCCTGAGTCGACCCAACTATTCATTTGGGTCGACTCCAGTCGATGTGGCAGATAAAATTCTCCCGCTCGTTATCCTGCCTGAGTCGACTCCGCTGCCGCTTGAGTCGACTCTAGTCGCCGTGGCGTCAACTCGATAGCTTTTGACCCTGAGTCGACTCAGAGTCCACCCGAGTCGACTCCAGTCGAAGTGGAGAAAAATTATCGTGCTAACTTTCGAGTTTCGGCTGACTCAGCTGGAGTCAACTCTAGTCCCATCTCGGTCGACTCCAGTGACAAAAATCAGCTTTTTGTCCCAGAGTTAGATTTCGATCGATTTTTTCATTCCTGCAAAAGTGTTTGCAAATAACATGCAAAATAAGATTGTTTTTGAGCCAGTTCGTGGAACCAACTCAAGGTCTTAACTTCAGGTTTCCAGTGAAACCCTAAGTTAGACTGACACCTACTGTTCCTCATGGGAACGTGTCCTCACCCACTCCACTCAAGAGAATTTACCTGATGTCAACTAAGTCCTCCTTACTCGTTGGACTTTTGCTCGGCTCTGTCCTTGGCCCCCAGGGTTTGTGCTGCGGCTCGGTCCTTCCCGACAAGCCTAGTCTTCTGTTGTGACTTGATCCTTCCCGATCAGTCCTGTCTTCTACTGCGGTTTGATCCTTCTGACCAACCCAGACTTCTGCTGCGGCCTGGTCCTCTTGACCAGCCCAGACTTCACCTGGTGCTCTTGACTCTACCAAGACTTCATACCTAGCTTCCACTAGGACTTAACCCTGTGCTTCCTGCACACTTAGATCACTTGTTTAGTCCAATCACACACTTAACTAGAACCTAGTTCCATTATCAAAACTCAGGTTTGATCTACTGGTGCCCCCTGCACCAACAATCTCCCATTTTTTGATTATGACAACTTAAGGTTTCTGGTTAAGTTAAAATCATATCGAAGCTTGAAAACAATAAGTCCAGTAATAATCATAATTAAACTTCATAAATCAGTTTGAGAAACAAATGTACAAAAATAAATATGCAAGTGTGGTTTTCAAACTCCCCCTGAATTCATGCTTAAATAACTTTTAGTTCTCCCCCTGAATTCATGCTTAAATAACTTTTAGTTCTCCCCCTGAATTCAATCCTCTTATAATCTTTCTCCTTCTTTAACAGATAAAATCCTTTGAAAGTTTTTGAAAAATTGTTGACAGTTTGAAGCCAAACAAGTTAAGTCTTGAAACCCAAGTTTGTTTTAAAAACCTTGAATTCTCCCCCTTTGAAAAACAAGTTTACCTTTAAAACAAGTTTACCTTTTGAAACCCAAGTTTGAAAAATCCAAATTTTTGAACCCTCAAAAATTTTCAAACCTTGACTTACTCTCTCCCCCTTTGACATAATCAAAAATTATTCTAAGTGTTTTAAGTCCAAGCTACGCTTAATAATAATAAAAATACTTAGAAAAAACATTATTTCTCGGGGCGCGTGTCCAACTTAGGTTTTAGCTAGCTACTCGAAAGTAGAAGCTTGACCCAGTTAGCCAAGTGTAAGGGTATCATCCCAATTTAGAAGGTAATCTTTTCTTTTTGGGATACTTAACTTGATCAATATGAGTTTAAAGTCTAAGTAAGGTTTGATGCACTGACTTAAGCATTTTAGTACTTAGACTAGAGGCTTATACATCTCACATCATTCTATGTTTAACAAACACAATCAAGGTATCTAGTGTGCTTTGTGAGATGTCCACCTAAATCTATAGGATCATGCTTTCTAGGGGATTGCACCTAGTCTAAGGTAAAAACATTCCTTTCTTATATTTTGAAAAAAACTAAAATTTTTAAAAATAGATAAAGTTTCGAAAAACCATACTTATAATAGTTAAAAGATGAAAGCAATATGAGTTTTGAAAATTTTATTTTACTACTCTACTAAACATAAACCTAACCTCCTTCTTAATGTACTAAACTCTGACTCGAGTAAAGGTTTAGTGAATATATCTGCTAAGTTGGATTTTGACTTAACATAGTCAAGTATAATTTCTTCTTTAGCTACATGATCGCGGATAAAGTGATGTTTTACTTCTATATGTTTGGTTCATGAATGGTGAACTAAATTTTTGGTTAAATTTATTGTACTTATATTATCAATTAAAAACTTTGTATTTTTGTATTCTAAATTAAAGTCAGTTAATGTGTGCATCATCCACAGTAGTTGAGCAACACATTTACCTAAGGCTATGTATTCAGCTTCAGTTGTAGATAATGCAATACAGTGTTGCTTTCTACTACACCAGCTGACTAGACAGGGACCCAAGAACTGGCATCCACCGCTTGTACTTTTGTGGTCTAATTTGCAATCGGCGTAATCTGAGTCTGATATCCTATTAGATCGAAGTTGTTGTTTCTAGGGTACCACAATCCCATAGTTAAAGTTCCTTTGATATACCTTAGTATTCTCTTAACTGCGGTTAGATGTGATTCCTTAGTGTTAGCTTGGTATCTAGCACACATACCTACTGCAAATAGTATATCAGGTCGACTTGCAGTTAGGTAGAGTAGACTTCCTATTATACTTCTCTAATATTTTAGGTCTACTTGTTACCATTTGTGTCACTATCTATATTACAGTTAGTTGCAATTGGTGTGTTTATTTCTTTAGAGTTTTCCATTCTAAATTTAAATATTAAATCTTTTGCATATTTACTTTAGTAAATATAATTTCCATCTTTAGTTTGTTTCACTTGAAGTCCTAAGAAAAAAATATAATTCTCCGACCCAACTCATTTTAAATTTATTTTTCATTAATTTAATAAACTCTTTTAAATATTTTGAGTTGGTTGATCCAAAGATTATGTCGTCTACATAAATTTGAGCTATAAAAAAATCTTTTTCTATTATTTTTACAAACAAGGACGGATCAATTTTTCCTTGCTGGAAACCTTTAGTAACTAAGTGGGTTGAAAGCCTTTCATACCATGCTCTAGGAGCTTGTTTAAGTCCATATAGGGCTTTCTTTAGTTTGAAGACGTAATCAGGGTAGTCTTTGTCTTCAAACCCTGGAGGTTGACCTACATATACTTCTTCTTTTATGAACCCGTTCAAGAATGCGGACTTAATGTCCATTTGGTAGAGCTTGAATCCTTTATGTGTCGCATAGGCTAACAACATTCAGATGGATTCAAGTCTAGCTACAGGTGCATAAGTTTCGTCATAGTCTAACCCTTCTACTTGGCTGAACCCTTTAGCTACTAGTCTAGCTTTGTTCCTAACTACTTCACCTTTATCATCAATTTTATTTCTAAATACCTATTTGGTCTCTATAACTATTTTATTATCAGGTTTGGGAACTAAATCTCTTACCTGGTTTCGTTTAAATTGAGCCAATTCTTCTTGCATTGCTATGATCCAATTTGGGTCTGATAATGTTTCTTCTATGATTTTAGGTTCAATTTTAGAAATTAGAGCTATTTGACATAGATTTCTATAAGCTGATCAGGTTCTTACACCTAAGGTTAGATCACCCAGAATTTGGTCAGGTGTGTGATTAGTTCGAAGTCTTGGTGTTTGAGTAATTCTATTTGGTTCAGGGTCAGACCTATCTGAATTATTATTTATTATTTTTAATTCCTCATCATCCTGATCATTAGGGTTGGTTTGATTATTTTGATTACTAAATTTTATTTATGAATCATTATTAATTTCATTTGAATTTTCTTCATCAAATATGACGTTAGTTGTTTCTTCTACTTTTAATGATTCTTTGTTATATAACCGGTATGCCCTACTTGTTGTTGAATAATCTAAAAATATTCCTGGACAGGTTTTGGATGTAAACTTTCCTAAATAGTTTTTAGTGTTAAGTATGTGAACTCTACATCCAAATACCTTAAGATAACTTAAGTTAGGTATATTATTATTAAATATTTCATAAGCTATTTTATTATGTCTTTTATTTATTAGAACTCTATTTTGAATATGACAGGCAGTATTTATTACTTCGGCCCAAAATTTATTAGCCAGTCAATATTCATTTAACATGGTTAAGGCTGCCTCTTGTAGGGTTCTATTTTTACGTTCAACTATACCATTTTGTTGTGGGGTTCTAGGACATGAAAATTCATGGTGGTATCCGTTGTCTTGATAGAATTTTGTGAATTTGGCGTTTTCAAATTCACCACCATGATCGCTACGTATTCTTTTGATTTTTAAGTCTTTTTCATTTTCAATTAATTTACATAAGTTTGTAAATTTTTCAAATGTTTCATCTTTGATTTATAGGAATTTTACCCATATATATCATGAATAATCATCGATAATGACTAAGTAGTATTGGTTTCCACTTAGTGACTTAGCCCCATGAGAATCGAAGAGATCTAAGTGTAATAGTTCTAGGATTGAGTTAGATTGGGCTTGATTAGTTGCCTTATATGTAGTTTTAGTTTCTTTTCCTTGTTGACAAGCATTACATATTTCGTTTTCTAAGTTTATTAAGGCCGGTAGTCCTTTTATTAGTCCGTTGTGACTTATTTTTGAAATAAGTCTGATATGTGTGTGGCTCAATCTTCTGTGCCACAACCTAGTTTCCTCTTGTTGTGTTAACAAACACTTGTTTGTGGATGTTGGTAGGTCAATATGGTACACATTATTTTTCCTAACCCAGTTAACTTAACTCTTGGGTTTTCTATATTTTCTATTAGACATTTGACTTAGTGAACCTAACTATGTAACCTGAGTCATATAGCTGACTTATGTTAAGTAAATTAAATTCAAAATTTTCAACCAATAATATTTTACTAATAACAAAATTTGAATCTAATTCTATATTACCTGAGTCGATTACTTTTAGTTTTCCATTGTTTCCGAAGGCAACGGACCCCAAGTTTTTGAACTTGAGTTTGGTGAATTTTGATTGATCTCCAGTCATATGTCTAGAGCAACTGCTGTCCAACATCCAGTTATCCAATTTCTTGTGTTCCTACATAACGAAACACTTAGTTGGATTATGTGGATTTGGATTGTTTTGATGTTAATAATGATTTTAGTTGATTAACTTGAAAATTATTTTTTGAGTATAAACATAATTTTAAAATAGTTTTTAAGTAAGTTAATTAAAATAGTTTGTAATTTAATTAAAATAGTTTTTAAGTAATTTTAAAATATTTTTAAAGTAATTTAAAAATAGTGTTTAAGTAATTTAAAAATGGTTTTTAAATAATTTAAATGAAATAGTTTTTTTAGGTAATTTTTATTGAAAATAATTTTAAGTATTTAATAAAAAAATAATTTTTTAGGTAATTTTAATTGAAAATAATTTAATTGAAAATAATTTTTTAGGTAATTTTAATTGAAAATAATTTAATTAAAAATAATTTTTAAGGTAATTTTAATTAAAAATAATTTAATTGAAAATAAATTTTTTAGGTGATTTTAATTGAAAATAATTTTTTAGGTAATTTTAATTGAAAATAATTTTTTTAGGTAATTTTAATTTGAAAATAGTTCGTTGGGTTGTTATTAATTTATTACCTAATCATCTCACTCAGACTAGATGCTCAAGCAGTTATCCTATGGGTTTAATGTGAGATGATTTTCCAATTTTATCTTTGTTTATTGTGCAAGGTATCTATATTTGATTAACCTTGAGTTAGATTCAGGTTTAACTGTCAATTGATTAAATATTTATTTCAAAAATTGATCTCCAAGCAGTGGCGAGGCACAGAGGTCTTTTTGGTTATCGGAGCAACGACCACTTTCTAAGACAAAATCAATTTAAGAAATTGGATATTTAACCAACTTATTGATAAACCTTGGTCTAACTAGTTTAGGATTTGACGAGGTAGCTTCGGTCAGTTTGGTTCGACTAAGTGAGTCAAGTCAGGTACTCCTTCCCATCCTTGATCACTCAACCTTACTTCCCTTACGTACTATTATCTCGCCCCACCCTGGTACTAGGTTGGCAAGTGTTAATCAAACAGTTCGTCCTTAAACTAACCTAATTTTCTATTGCAAGAAAGTAAATCTAAATTAAGCAAGAAATCAAATAATGTGATTTGGTTCCCCCGGGATCGTGCCTCTTGATTGGTCGAATCAAGTGAACCTGATCCTTGGGAACCAAGTATTGGTTCAGTCCGACTGGATTAACTAGTCATGACTTAGGAACCCACGCTTGGACCCGTGTTCGATTTCTACGTGTTAGTGCTATGAATGATCTTTGTTTGGTCGTATACCTGATGCCCGATCGATTGTATCCAGCCTTCTGCGATCCAAGCATCATATCCAGATACTTGGATCCAGAGGTGAATCGTTCAAGCGATCGTCTGAGTTTACCGATTTGATTCTTCAGTTGAGCATTTTCTTCCTCGAGTCGAACTTGAGTCAAATCTTCAACCGAATCACTCTGAGTCGGTGGCTTAGGGTTGACTTTCTCCTTGAGGATTACTAATTCCTCTTGGAGTGATTCAACCAAGGCATCAGCCTTAGCTAGTTTTTTACTTAAACTAATTATGATTGAAAATAATTTTTCATTACTTACAGTGATATTCGAACCTTTTGAAGCGGATACGGATCCGCGGCTTTCGTCGTCCGAGTCGTAGTCGCTCTGGTTCGGTTCGTCCAGTGCCGGAAGGGTAAGGAAACTTGTTGTCGGTTCTCCGTCTAACTCCTCGAAAGACGACTCGTCCCACGTCACCTTTAGCCCTTTCCGTTTTGCCTTTTGATCTTTCTGTGGGCAGTTCGCGATGAAGTGGCCCTTTCGACCGCAGCCATAGCACTTCATCTTCGACTTTCCGATGGTTGACGGCTTTGATTTGTTGACCACCTTCTTGATTTCCGAATGGCGTATTTCGCGCTTATTTCGGAACATCTTCCGAACAAGGTTCACTAGTTCCGAGGTTACTTCGTCATTTGTTTCGGAGTCTGACGATTCTGATTCCTCCAGGACCTTCTTTTTCTTTGAGTTGGTACCTGCAATTAAAGCTATACCTTTTTCCTACACTTCCGTATTAGTTTGCTCGTGCAGTTCAAATTTAGAAAAAAGATCATCTAATTTTATTTTATTTAAGTCTCTGGAGACTTTGTAAGCATCTACCATTGATGCCCACAATGCATTCCAGGGAAAATCTTTGAGAGCGTACCTTATGATGTCCCGGTTGTCGATACTTTATCCGATGGCATGCAGACCGTTGAGGATGTCCTGAATCCTTGCGTGTAGTCCGCTTGCCATTTCTCCTTCAAGCATTTTAATATTGTACAATTTATTTATTAGTAAATCCCTTTTACATACCTTGGTATCGGAGGTTCCCTCGTGAAGCTCGATCAATTTTATCCAGAGGTCCTTTGCACTGCTGAAGGGATCCACCCAGTTCAGCTCCTCCTTGGTTAGCCCGCACTGGAGGGTCTAGGTTGCTTTTGCATCCGCCTCAATTTTCTTTTTGGTGGTGGCGTCCCAGAACTCGCAAGATTGTGGTTCTTCATCATTACCAATAGGGCGTTTAAATTTCGTCTAGATGATGATCCACATTTTCACCTGAGTTTTTAGGTGGCATTCCATTCTGGTTTTCTAGTATGGAAAGTCATCACCTGAAAACAGCGATGGTATGGTAGTGCTGAATCCTTCTTGGTGAGTCATTTATCTAGCACACAAGAAGAACAAAAAGAATATTTCCAAGACTAGGTCTTGGATTAGTAGTTTGGGAGAAAAAATAAAACGAAAGAAAAAACATCAAAAAAATTGAAAAATAAATCTTGAACAGTGGTTGCACTGTTTTCAAGAACCTCCGCTTTGATACAATTGTAGGATTGATAACACGCTAGAGGGGGGGTGAATAGCATGTTTGACGCTTTTCGATTTTTCAAATTAGAAAGCGGAAATCAGAGATACGTGCGGAAGCAGAAATAGAAACAAGAATAGTAAGGTGACTCGTTTGTTTTACTTGGTTCACAGCGCAACGCTGCTACTCCAAGGTCCACGGTCTTTGACCGTTTACCGTGGGCAAATCCACTACTTTACTCGCCCCTTACGGCAGCAAGTGCAACAAATTACAAACCAATAACAAGTTCGGTACAAATATTAAATAAATTTAAATTCTTTACCGGCTTTGATTGTGCTGAAGCTCCCCAAAAGCTTGTTCTCTGCGTATCAGCAAGTTTCGGAATGCTCTGGATTGTGCACGACACCGATGTTGAAGATGGAGTGCTTGGGAGTCGCAAGAACGGAGTTTCAGATTGAGAAAAGAGTTGGTTTCGACCGTTGCTCGCGGCTTTCTTTTATAGGGCACCTAAGTCTACTCAAATGTGCATCTGAGTCGACTCCAGCTAATGTGGCAGATCAACTTTTATCGCTCCCGCTCGTTATCCTGCCTGAGTCGACTCAACTGCTCCTATGAGTCGACTCTAGTCGTCGTGGTTGATAAAACTTTATCGCTGCTGTCTGAGTAGACTCAACTGTTCACTCGAGTCGACTCCAGTCTGGTTTGGCGGAAAATTGACGCGCTGACTTCCAGAATCCTGCTGACTCAGCTAGAGTCGACTCTAGTCCTTGCCCGAGTCGACTCTAGTGACAAAAATCAGCATTTTCATCCCGGAGTTAGCTTTCGTCCGATTTTACCTTTCCTACAAAAATATTAGTGAATAACATGCAAAATGAACTTGTTTTTAAGTCGGTTCTTAAAACCAACTTAAGGTCTTAACTTCAGGTCTCTAGTGAGACCCTGGGTTAGATCGACGCCTACTGTTCCTCTCGGGAACGCGTCCTTACCCACTCCACTCAGGAGAATTTACCTGACTGCCAACTTGAGTCCTCCTGACCTGTTGAACTTTTGCTCGGCTCTGTCCTCAGCCCCCAAGGTTTGTGCTGCGGCTCGGTCCTTTCTGACCAGTCCAATTTTCTGTTGCGACTCGATCCTTCCCGATCAGTCCAGACTTCTACTGTGGTTGGTCCTCCTGACCAACCCAGACTTCTGCTGTGGCCTGGTCCTCCTGACCAACCCAGACTTCACCTGCTGCTCTTGATTCTGCCAAGACTTCATGCCTAGCTTCCACTAGGACTTTAACCCTGTGCTTCTTGCACACTTAAATCAACATCTTAGTCCAATAACACACTTAACTTGAACCTAGTTTCATTATCAAAACTCAGGTTCGATCTACTGGTGATTCCTGCACCATCATAAACAACTTTTCTGGAAACTAAACAGTTATACCTGGCCTTTTGATCTTTGTTCTAGAAGATGATGCCATGAATATTGTCGAAACTTCCTTCAGTGTCCTTTCTCTTTCCCTTGTCCTTAGCTATGCTCTTCCCTTTCGTTGAAGCTTTTTCTTTGGCAGACTGCTTTCCTTTCCACCTTTTCGGCTCTTTTCCTTCGCTGGATCCTCCAGATCTACAAAATCTCTTCATATTACTGTTCATATTGCTAGATCTCTAGAAAAGAAGTAAGCTGGAGTAGATCTGGAGCTTTTTGGAGTAGATCTAGGTGGTGAGAAGGAGAAGAAGTGGTGTAGAAGTGAAAAGAAAGAGTTTCGGAAGAGTTTGGAAGGAAGAAGGAGTGGAGAAGAGGAAGGGCTTTTGGAGCTTTTGGGGGCGCACGACCGTGTGCCAAGGCATGCATGGCTATCTGCCCTTTATAGGACTAGGAGGAACGACCTACACAAGTCCTTATTCGGAAAAAGGCACACTCATGCCTTGTAGGCACGGGCTGGGCAAGTCGCCCCTTGATGGAATCCACATGACCGTGCCTTGGAGACACGACCTGTACGAATTGTTATTCGAGCATAGAGACACGATCGTGCCTATTAGGATAAGTCATCAATCTATTGGGAGGCACGACCGTGCCTATTAGGCACGACCTTCCCAAGTTGTTGATTGGTTATTAGGCACGACCGTATCCATTGGACATGACCTCAAGCTATTTGTTGGCGATCTGGATCTCCGTTCTGTGATCCGGATCCTATCCGCTCCGAAGAGCATAGAACCCCACAGAACAAAAATTTTAGATCCCGCCTTTGGATCGATTGACTAAGTCTATGAGGAAGACAAAATCAATCGATCCTTCAGGATCGCCGATTCCTA
>JBBMKF010465141.1:0-11023 GCA_037834155.1 Curcuma caesia | reverse complement strand
TGCGTCGTGACCAACTGCAGTTTCCCGATTTACCTCCTCACAAATGGTCGGGGGGCCGATCGTGTGGGGCCGCTAAGGTGGCTGATTCCACCTTTTTTGCAGAAGATCTCTGAGACTTCACTCAATTCCTCTCCACCATTGATTCCACACTTCCCTTGTTTCCTAAGATGCTAAGATGTAAAGAGAGCCTCAAGTTGTCCCAGGGTGTAGCACAAACGGTAGACACATGATATTGCTAACGTAATGATCATAGATTGATTCCAAAAGGTGATGACCTAGGATCAATCTCACCATACGCCTAACATTTATCTTTTTTTAAAGAGAGTCTCGAGTTGCCCTGAAGTTATTTCTCAAATTAATCGGATTATAAAAATTAAATACTTAGATTATAAAAAAAATTTTACCTCGAGCTCTGTAAGATTTTGGATTTGTTTAACTGAATAAATCAGATGCATAATCACTGCAGAGCCATACAGTTTAACATATTTTTAAGGTAGAAAATCAAAAGACGTCCAGTTTTCTCTAAATGGTGGAAAGAACATCTCTCTTTAAAAATTTATGGAAAGAACATCTCTCTTTAAAAATTTATCAAAATAATGCGCTCCGTCATAATTTAATATTCAAAACACCACTCTATGCTTCACATTCAAGTGTAGTAAAAACAATAAAATCCGTCATTCTAGTGGTTCCACGATTATTACGAGGAGATAAATTAAAAAATTATAATTGACTATTATGAGGAGGATATTTTTCTCAGCTTCTATGCTTCCCATTCAATGTAGCAAAAGATGGAACTCGCCACCCCAACAGCCCAACACGACCAACCCCACGATCATCTATGAGGAGGTAAATCGAAAAGCTACAGTTGACCACTACGGGGAGGACATTATCTCGATTTCGTCAAAATTCGGCCCTTGCCCACTGCAGCAAGTTTGCCTCGCAGTAACCAACTCAATCATGCCCCAGAGGCTGTATGCTTCCCATTTAACTGCAGTAAAAAGGTGAAATATGTCACCCGATCAACCCCACACGACCGACCCTATGACTATTATAAGGAGGTAAATCAAAAAAATACAGTTGATCACTACAGAGAGGGCATTATCTCAGCTTCGTTAAGATTCGACCCTTGCCCACTGCAACAAGTCTGCCCCGTAATAATCAACTTAACTATGCCTCAGGGGCTCTATGCTTCCCATTTAATTTCAGCAAAAGGTGAAATCTGTCATCCCAGCGTCTCACATGATCGATCCCATGACCATCTGTGAGAAGGTAAATCAGGAAGCTACAGTTGGTCACTATAGAGGAGGACATTACCTCAACTTCTTCGATATTCGACTCTTGCCCACTTCAGCAAATTTGTCGCTCAGTAACCAATCTATGCTTCCCATTCAAAAAAAAAAATGATAATCCTAATTAGTCGCATTGACTCAAACCCTGGGGTGACCGGTTATGCTTCCCATTCAAACAATTTAATAAGATGGTGCAATTTTTATTAAACGGTTCCAAAATGGTATAATTTTAATCAAAATTGTTTCAAGATGATACAACTTTGACTAGAGCCATAAATGAATTAAATATTCACGGACAAATTTGGTGTTCGGCTTAGATGAGCTTGTTTATATTTGTTTAATAAACATAAAATTAATTAAATGAACAAGTTTGAATAACTCATTAAAGTAAATGAACAAGTTTAGACATACATGTGTTCAACTTGTTAATGTTCATAAATAAAAATTATGAATTATTCATGAACAATATTCACGAACAAAATGAACTATAAAAATTAATAAATCTCTCATTGACATGATAAATAAAAATTTTCAAAATAAATAAACAAGTTTAAAATCATAAAATTTTCAAACGATCTAACAAAGCTGGAGCTCATAACATTTAAACGAACCAAGCTAAAATAAATACAACCATTTCAACAACTTAATTCATTTTAGACTTGATTTGGACTCAATTAGCTTATCAAACAAACTTGATGATACTCATCTACGACCCTAGCTTTGGCAAAGTTGCTCTATGCCCTTAAAACAATACATCACTAAGGTGGAGTAGCTTTGGTCAAAGTTGCTCTACTAGATAATACAACTTTGGAAAAAGTTACTACAAGGTGCAGCACACATAGGTATTTTAAGTATCAAATCATAGATGAAACACCATTTCAATAAGTTTTATAAGACGAGGACTCTTTACCTATTTTTAATTCCTTATCAAGGTACCACTTAAATGAATTTGTATTCATAAAATCAATAATGACATCTTTATTCTCTGGTTGAGTATAATAAATTCAAGATGCCTAACTTTAAAGAGTTGAGTCAAGGTTTCAAGCTGACCTGTACAATGTTGCCAGCTCAGTAGCCACATCAGTATGAATAATAAGAGGGAAGGACTTTCAATCATATAGCAACTGCCTCTCAAGCTGAAGGAAGGGGTGTGTGGATTTGAACTAAAAGCTTCAGAATCCCATTACTGTCCGAGAGAGGTTGAGTAGAGGACCCAAGGCATTAGGAGCAAACTTCCTCGCGAAGAGGAAACATATGGATGTTGGTTTCGAGTTGTAAGTACATGAGGTGCCATTGTTTCGAATCGACTGAATAAAGTCTGCTGTAATGTTGGGAGCACCATATGTTGCTGGATGAGGCCCGCTCCTTGACCAATCGACCCAGGTTACCGTCCGATTGGAGTTTAGAGACCCATGGAACATGTTCAAGTAAGTCGGTATATAGTGCTCATCAGGATAACAAGAAGGCTTGCAATATTTCCGGAATATTGAGTAGTACTGATAATCTGCAACGATATACACTGCCAGTTCTCGGTTGAGCTCAAACCACTGAGAACCTTTCCTCCAGTGATAGAGTTTGATTGTTGGGGCCATGCGACGGTTATAACGGCCACGGGCTTGTTGTGAGTTCTCATCGTAGGATTCGACAAAGCTGTGAGCAGAATAAATGAGGTAGTCGTAGACGGTGGCGAAGTTGTACACAGGAATGCAACTTTCAGAGAGGAGGACAAAGCGTTCATTGGAGAAATCCAGCAAAGCATTGGCCAAGAGACGCTTCTCTGCATCTACTAATGTCACCGATCCCCAAGAAACCTCCTGCAGAAAGAGAAGTTGTTAGTGGATATGTTAGTTAACAAATTCTTCATCATACTCTACTAGGAAAAGAAAGATTTATCGATTTAGCATTTCTATCAAAGTACGTACTAATTTTGTGTGATCAACTGTTTACTCACAATGACTGCAAAACTTTATTTTAGTAATTTGTAGTATCATTTAGTGCAAGCATGCCATCAATTCAACTGGAGTTAACATTCTAAAACCAGTTTACGATAAGCTGTCGCAAGCAACACGATTATATCTTCATCATCCAGTTCTAACTAATATTGTGTTTATTTGGAGAGAAATAAGACGAAAAGAAAAGACAAGGAAATGAATTTGCTAATTTCTCCTGGTTAGTGGGAATGAAGATAAGACGAAAATAATATGGCTACTAATTTATGTTGACTAGATTCTTAAACGTCCAAGTAAACAAGAGAATTTGATATTTTTCTTTTCCTTCCTACTTCTGTCCAAGTGGACACCACATCGTTTTCCAATTGGTATCAGCAAAGCAATCAAGATAGAAGGAAATGAGTGAGAGTAAGATAATGTAATTGTTTTCGATTTCCCTACAAACTCCTTCAAGCAATTACAGCCAAGGAGTTTACTAGTGTCATAAATAGATACTAAACAACACCTGAAGATCACACATATATACCCTCACTAATCACACCAAAGTTCAAAATTTCGAGTCGTGCCAGAGTTTCAAACCTTAATTGGACCGATACTATTCTGGAACCGTATTAGTTTCTCGATGTATGGTGTTGATGGAGAATTGGATGGAGATGGAGGAAGGACATGAAAAAAAAAATAAGAAGAAGAAGAAGAAGAAGAATGCACATCTAATTCCTAACTCTCACATGGAATGGTACAATTTTAACATTATATAACATAACAAAAGCTAAAAAAAATAGCATATCAAAGGGTGTTGAATGTTAGTATGACACAATACTCATCAACATCATCGACACAACAACACAAGATAAATTGCTTGTGCCAAGTAATTTCGAGTTCGGTAACTTATTAGAACGATACGTTTCAACCATGTCACCCAACACGGTACGAGATTTCAAACTATGCACCATACACTATCCTACAACAAGGTCAAGGAAAAGCAATTCATCTCTCACCATAACTAAGAACCTTCAACCAATGAAAGCCTCATGCATCCATGAATCTTGTCATCAATTACCAATCCAAGGCCAAATATATATGTGAGACACTAAGTACTACAATTTGCAATTTCGATCATGAGACTAAACATGCATAACAGAAATTATTATGAAAACAAAAGATGAATCGTACCTCGCTAGGAATCTGCCGGCCATAGAAAGCAGAACTTTCAGAGACATTAAGTTTGTAATCAGGAAGTGTGTGGAGATACACTGAATACTGGCCCTCATGGCCTTTGAAGAATCTGTCCCACATTGGAGCGAAGGGCAGAGGCCCCCTTGTCATGAACATGAAGGCAACCTTCGGCACCCTGTGAAATGGGTACTCCTCCATTTTTGGCGCCATCGAAGCTCTCCAGAATAGCTCCTCATCTGTCATACTATGAATCAGATGCTGAGGAGTCACGAAGCTCTTGAAGCCCAGAAAGTCCTTGTCGCAGTTGACTGTGTACATTGTGCTCGGGAAGAAGATTTCGGCCTGTGTGTTGAAGGAGCGGGTGAAGCGACCGCTCAACGACAAGCCTATGACCACCCCCGCCGTGAATATGACCAGAACAGAAATGAATTTGATCAGCCCGATCGACCAGTTTTTCCTCGAAGGCCACTGGAAGAAGTCAGCCTCCTCTTCGTCAGGTTTGTTCCTTGGCTTCATCTTGTACTTTTCCGATCAAAGGAAGATCTTGATAGAAGAGCAAAGAGAGCTAATCCACCAACAACCCCTAAATCCTTCTGGAAAAACTATCACCTGTTCCAGTCCTCCAAAGATCGAGCTTCGCAACCGATTCCTGCGGGGAAGTTTCTTCAGGAGCGATCACGAGACGCTCACCAGCAACCCAATCGCTCGTATCTGCGTCTCGACGACTCCAGCCGCCCCCCTTCCTCGGCAGCGATTCTAGGGTTCATAGAACAAAGAATCGAGAACGCGTGGAGAAACAAAGACGAAGAAAGATCAAAGAAAAATCGTCTTTTTCCTCTTCCGATCGATCGCAATTTTCCATCGTCAACGTATCGACTGCGAATATCGGGCTTGAATGGCCCGATCAACATTCATGAATAATATAATAATATAATAAAATTCGAGAATTTAAAAATAAAAATAAAATCGTAAATTCGCCAACATTCAAACTTGTTTATTTTACTCAACTCTACGGGAACATCTTGTTCATTTGAAGCTTTACCTTTGACTATAAACAATCTTTGACAATAAATTTCTACTATTTTTCATCTACTTTGCCCTCCTTTTCTATGAAATTCTGTGGTAGATCGAAGAATTGATCCATTAGGGAAAGAACACCCTAAGGGAGTTGCATGATTTCGAGCAAAATTTTGTGAAGTGATTGTGGCTTCGAGAAGAATGGGCAGTGGTCACTCCCTTTGATCTTGTAGACACCATGAGGGGGGTTCTCCCTCACTAGCTTCTCTTGAATGTTAGGGCAGAGCATGCGGTCGTCGAGTGTTTGGATGAAATATCGTTGCACCGAGCCATAGTTCTCGGGGGTTAGAGATAACTTCTCCATGATCGGTGGCAGCGGAACCGGCCTCATGGAAAGTGAAGCCAAACTAATGTCCTGCAAGTCTCATTCGAGAAAGAATTTCGATGAGAATCCTAAAGATTGCAAGTCGAAAAATGGAAAAGAAACACTAGAACCAGCAAACCTTGTTAGGACTTTGATTGAAATATAGTCCCTTGAGTTGTTGTTTGTCGAACACTAGTCCAGTCGGAGCTTCGTCTCGTCCATTTCCATAAACTAGAAACTGTGATTCTTTCAGGAAAACATCGGCAGATGCTAACTGAAAAGACGGTAAGATAACCGAAAACAAAATTGCAGCTTTAGAGTGTCATAAGAACTACTGTAATTCAAGTAATCTAACAAGCCTTTCGATCCATTGGCCATGTTGAAATAAACCGATACAATGATCATACTTACTTCCTCAGAGAGTACATCGAAAGGTTTCTGTCCATCCGATACCATTGTTGCGGTAAGGAATATTGCCTTGGATATCTTTTTCGGAAAACACTCTGATGCATAAGATACACAAGCACCTCCGCAGCTGTGGCCGACCAATATGACCTGAAACTTATTTAACTATAAGCAAATTCAGGATTCAAAGAAAGGCATATGTGGACAATCTTCTTACCTTTTCATCGTCGGGGAGGCTCGCGAGATAATCGGTTAGCGGTTTTGAGTAATCTGCTAAGGTTGATATTTTGTTTGGATCTGTGATATCGATCCCTGATCCTTGGAGATCCACAGCAACAGGATCCAGACCTACTTCCTCCAATAGCGAGATAGTCTTGTACCAACACCAAGCTCCAAACCCTTCTCCATGAACTAGAACAATTTTCTTCGTTTGAAGATTCTCGAGAAAAACTTGTTGCTGAAAGTGCATTTTCCATGTTCCAACGAAAATTGTTAGCCTCTTAACCCGAAAGAGACTTAATCACGCATGTTCTAATCGATAATGAGAGGAATCAGAAATCTAGAGCTACAATCTCTACAAGCCTATAAGAATAAAATGAGGTAAATTTTCGTGTACTAAACCCTTCATCTTCAATGCATACCTGTATCAGATACTCATACCTTAGTCCAAGTTCGAGTACATAGCATAAATAGTATTCAATTTCCAATAATTAATGAAAACAATATGGACAGATGCAACCCCTGTGAAACATAGAGAACACAATAAGGGATATTGTATTGTGCTAATCATACAAGAGTGGGAATGATGTTCGTGGCAGACGAAACAAAAAGATCGATAGGTTTCGATGACAAAGATTTTGTTTTATGGGAGATACAACTTGAAGATTGTATACATTAAAAGGAGATTCACTAACTTCTGCAGATTGGGAACGATTGAACAAACAGACAGAGTTGTTTGTTTGATTAGGGCATGAAATGTTGGAGCTAACATCACGATCGAGATTTGTCTGTTGCATGAAATGTGAAACCCTAAGATAAATATTTAATGAGTTTGATTGATGTGCTATGCAATCTTGTGGCAATGCATACCCTCCTAATGCCATGGCTTGTGTTCTCCAAGGGCCGCTTACATGAGGTGAAGTTCCAACTGCACAATCCTCATATAAAAGAACTCGCATGAGGCTCACTTTGTTGAAAGTGACCACTCACTTCATTATAGGCGCTGAGACCTCACTTTGATTCACCCAAGAGCTTAAACTAGTGCTTGAAACACCGAGAGGCGCTTACATGAGGTGATGTTCCAACTGCACAATCCTCATATAAAAGAACTCGCATGAGGCTCACTTTGTTGAAGGTGACCACTCGCTTCAATATAGGTGCTGAGACCTCAACTTGATTCACCCAAGAGCTTAAACTAGTGCTTGAAACACCGAGAGACTAATGGAACTATACAACTCAGACATAGCTGAACTTGTTACACGCTACTATCTAGAGGTCAAGCAAATTAATGAGTTTGAGCCATTTACGAATATAACGTTGGAAAATCGCTTGAATGAGCAACCTCTGACCAACTTTGGCAATGCGTCTTAACAATATTCTAACAAAACTAGAAGGAACCTTACAATCCTTTCAAAAGTTTGACATTATTTCCAGATTGATGAGCCCCAACAGCAACATGAAATAAACAAAAAAAAATCTATGTAACTATAAAGATCATATAAAGGAGTACCTACTTCGTCAAGACAAATGATTAAACGATAATGTCTCACATCAGCTAACCTTGCAAACAACTGGAAATTAATAGAGTGAAAATTACAAGTCCCGCTTGTATATTGCAAAAAATCTTCATTTCAGATCTCAATTAATCAGATCTAGAAAATGTAGATATTCAACAAAAAATTCCTTCATTATCTTGCATGATACTTATTTAAAGAAAAATAATGTGAGTTAATTTTTCCTGATTTTATTAACTTAATTACCATGTTCTAATTAGGACTAAATTGGAGTATTTGGAAGGAAAGGGGCACATGGAATAAACACAAGCTTGAGGGGGGTACACATAATTAACCCTAGAAATTATTGTATTATAGACTTTCTTATTCTTATACACATAAAAGACTGAATCGAAAGAGGATCATTCTTATAACAATAATAAGACTGTGTTAGTCCAACTATTTTCCATAGGCAACATGAATTTAATCCCTCAATCAAACTCATTCGAGGCTTTATAGAAACTAAAAAGCAATATATAGCTCTCTTAAATTACTTTTACTTACATGGAATAAAGTTTTTTTTTTCAACTCTCTCAACCTCTCACGCCACTTTCAATTCGATTGATTCAACTTCTTCAATATGATCTTAACCTCTTTTTAAACTTTTCTAGTAACACACATTCATCTCAACATTTTCATCACTACTAAACCAATTTTTTGTAATGTATAACTAAACTATAAAAATATGGTAACGCTCTTCACACAAGGCATTGAAAGCTCTTCAATTCTTTATCCTATACAAAGCATTCTTTTACAAATCAAAAACTTACAAAAAGATATGTAAAAAAAGATATCCGTTGCATCGATGTCTGATGTATGCATTTCTAGTTGGGTAGTAGATATAACATGTATGTCCAAGTGTACTTCATGAGAGGGCTCTGAGACAACTTAGTATCTACGCTATTTTGCAAATCTACGATCTAGAAAGACTGAAAGAGAGCATTGAATTCAAGAGAATCGATGCCTAACTCTAGTTATTTAGACCTTTATCGCTAGAAAGAGGACAAGTAAGAAGCTTTTCGATCCTATCATTCTGTTTCCTCACTATTTAACTTGGAATTGCAATTTGTCTTCTGAATACCATGATGGGCATGTTTTATCAACAAAAGAAGTAAGGTCCGCAGGCCTTATTAGCATCATATAACCTTGTCTTCTCTTTATATCGTGATTGTGAATTCAATCCTAACAGTGACTCTTAGCCATCCATACCTATATTATTCATATACACTGTGATTTTTCTTGTTTTAGCCAGTTGAAAATAAGAACACCATGCTAACTTTAAGCAGTCGGAAACGCTATCATCGATGTACTTACCAATCTGTAATTTCAAAAGGATAAAGCATTCAAGAACAAACTTGTAGTTCGATGCATCAAGAGAGTTGTTACCTGCTTTGGATTAGCCAGAGAATCAGGGAGGTCTCGCCGCCGTGAACTCGTGGAGCCGATCCTCCTTGACATGGAGCCTTCAAAGCGTTGCGACAGCTGAGTCTGCTGTATGGCAATCGCCAGCGCTCGACGGTGCAACAGCTCCTCCTCCGACGCCGCCATCGCTCGGTGTGACCTCGACGCCGGGTCCCGCTTGCTCCTCGATCTGGTTCCGCCTCCCGGATCCGCCTCAGGCATGCAGCCGCACGCGTTCCCCATGGAATCCGAACCAAAAAATATGGTCAGAGTAAGAGGGGAAACAACAGGGACGACTCGAGAACTAGAAAGAGGAAAATTTTAAGCAACAATCTTAATTGATTTGCAGTTTCGACAAAGAAATCGGAAGATTACTACTTCGACAAGTCAAAAAAACTGAACTTTTTGAAGAAACAAGAAAATTCAAAGTTGCCAAGAGCGATGCGGACGGGAATCGAAGAACAGAAAGATTCTTGCAAAAACCACACAATTAAAGTCAACAACAGTAATGAAAAAAAAATCAGATTTTGCGAGTAGAGCAACAACAAAACCCACAAAAATCGCCAGAAATAACCAAAAAACAAAACAAAAGGGAGAAAACCTGCGGAGTATCAAGACCAAGGATTCAGAAAGCTCCGCAGCAAAGACTCCAAACAGGGATTGGGAAGCAAAGCGATGATTCGAGGAGCATTTGGAAGGGCTTGTTGGGAGATTTCAGGGCTCTTTTCGTCGCCATTTCGGAAATCGTCTGACGCGAAAAAGCAACTCGTGGTTTGGTCGCATGTCATTTTAAATTCCTATAATTTATTTATTATTTTAAATAAAATAGCATTTAATACAATATAATAATGACAATAATGCTTGTATTTATGTGATTTATTTAAGTTTTAAATATTGACTTTTTGTTAGATTTAGTGAAGAGAAAATTTGATTTAAATGGTGAAAATATAATAGAAGATATAATCATTTAAACATATAAATGAATGATAATACTTTTAAAAGATAATAATTTAATTTTCAAAAAAAAAAGTTTAATTAATATTACACTTCCGAACTTATTTTAAAATTATATGATTAATTTTTATTATATTTTTATATTTAAAAATCTATAAATTTTGAATTAATTAATTAAAATTTTAATTTAATTTTAAAATAGTTTAAAATAAAAGGAGTGATAGTAATGACGGGACTGTACTAACTAATAACCACTCAATGAAAATGGCCACGTGTCGCATTAAAGCGGAGGATCTTGTCCTTTTGTGTACATGGATGTTATAAAAAAAAATTATATAATCAATAAGTCAAGTATTAAATAAAATTACAAACTAGTGCAAAATTTTTTTATATTCCATATGAACGTCCTTTAGTTCGCCCTTTAATAGAGCCGTCAAACAGGTCAATCTACGACGGGACGGACTAACTCATAGCGGGTCCATCATATGGTGGGGTGGGACGGGGCGGGCTGACCCACCAATTGGGTGGGTTGCAAAATCTTTAATCCAACCCAACTCAAAGCGAGCCGCGAGTTAGGCAGGCCAACCTATGGACCTGTTAAAAAATAAAAATATATTAAAAATATTAAATTTTAATTATAATTTAAATTGATTAAGTTGAAAATTTTAAGTTTGAATTATAATTTTTAAGCTTGAA
>JBBMKF010465133.1:0-11023 GCA_037834155.1 Curcuma caesia | reverse complement strand
GATCATTCATAACAAGGGAGGGATCGGATGAAAGAGAAATTTTCCCAAGAAACTTCAATTTCAAAAGAATTTTTTTTGTCATCTTCTTCTTCTACCTCCCCATCACCACTGCAGCACATTAGCATTGTTGACCTGTCAGAACTAGTTGGCACTGCAGGGCTTGAATATTTATTAAATCTTAGACGTTTCAATTACCCAAGATAATATTTTCTGTGAACTGATTTGAATTGAACAATAAATTTCATGTTGCATTTAGCTGCAATAGAATTTCCAACTAAAAGATATACAAAAAACTAACAACTAGTAAGAAAAAAAAGTATAGCAATTAGTAAGAAATTGCAAAAGGGAAGTAAAAACTCACTTGAATTATAGGATCAAGTAAAGCAGAAATCACAGGATCAAAATCTGGCTTTTTGCCAGAAGCAGGAACCATCATGCTGTTGTACGTATCAATGAGTTCAAGCAACAAGGAAACTCCTTCTCTCATTGCTGGTGGTGGGGATAGATCCACTGCAACCAGTGGAGGGTACCTCAAAAGTTTCTCTCCACGACTCTTAAGAATGTTGAAGAAGGTTTGCTGAGCAGCATCCTTGAGTAGCCAAAGAGTATTGCAGAGAGCTGTATCTCTTCCAAGCAAATCCGAAATCTGAAAGAAGAGCAAGATCAAATATTGGTAACTGATCAAGGCATTCACAGAACAAATGGCCAGCAACTTACAGTGTGACTGTAGAACTCTAATGTATTGCTCAGTTTATAGGATATAATAAGGCTAGGCTGAGATTGCAAAACTTGCTCTACTCTGATTTTGAATGGTCTGCAGGCACCTTCAAATATTCTGTCCAGAATGAAGACCATCTCAGGCTCAAATTTAGCATTATTCTCCTCAGAACTTTTGGATAAGTGACGGATAGTAGAGTTTGTTTCATTATTTGCATCTGGATCGAGTAAAGCAATTACAAGTTCTCTTTCAGAAGCCAAAGCCTAGAAATAAGAAATATAGCAGTATCTTAGGAAAAAATCATCCTTAAAACCTGTTAATGATCACATGATAGTAATTAAAATAATGTATATAGCCCGCATATATTCAATAGCGAAATTCATATATACACAAAATTGGTCGTCTACAAACATAGCAGCTCAAATATATGGAGATACTTATAAAAAATCCAGACCTGATGAAGCCATCCTAACATGTCGCCAACATAACGCAAGGGATCATGAGCATGCACTTCAATAGGTCTTGGAAGCGTTCCAGGTCCTCCTCGTGTAAGTGCACTTATAAATCGTCTGAAAAGTGCATGGTGTCGCATATTTGCAATCTAGAGTTGGAATGACTTAAATCAATTAGACCAGGAGCATAATAAATAAGGGATAAGTCAAAATACATGCTCACACCTCTTCTGCACAGTACTTGAAAAGAACAGGCCTTTCCTTGAGACAACATACTGCCATCTTTAAAAGATTGCTGACTTCAGGGTTATCATTATCGCCTAGTTTCTTACACTCAGCTTGAACCCACCTGCAGAGAGCAACATAAATAAATAAGCATATTTTCTGCTAGCTAATGTAATTTTTTGCTTCTATTTTTTATATTTTAAATAAGAATTGATCTTTAACATCTTTTACCTTTTTATCCATTGGAAAAAAAAAAGTTTAGACCCTATCAACCTTTTAACTTTCATTTAAATAAAGTCCTGAGAATATTTAGAATAATAATGATTACGCTCCTGTGTTTCAAGTACGTGAAAAATATGCTAACCCTATTCTTCAATTCCAAGCATTATATTTAAAGAGAGCCATGGTAACCCTAACATCCTTTAAGGCATTGCCTTCATCAATCTTTCTACATGTAGTCGGGTACGTAGTAAAAAAGTAATAGTGCTTTTGTTTTCTTGAGTACAATTGGGAGCTTTAAATATTTGATTTAAATATAATATTGGCAATCAGAAAGGTTATCACCTGCACAGTCTCTCATAGGCTCCTTCTTGGTAAACTGACATCACATCCATTAGCTCCAACCCAGCACGCTGCTTACAATTTAATCCATTAAGTTCTAATCCAGATAAAGAAGAAAAAGATATCAAGAGGAGTTGTCATTCAGTCCCAAAGATTTTCAGCGTTGATAGATTAACAATGATTGTTATGTTGGTTGAATCTGGTTTAAATTGCTCTTCAATAAAGAATCAAAATCACCTTTACTTTTTTGAGAACTGGAATCCCAAACTCATTGCAGGACTCCTATTCAATTTCTTTTTATTTTTGTGAAAAAAATAAAAATCAACTCAACATAATAATTTTTATGTTACCAGCCCACATCATCTAAGTGCACTGTTTCTATTAACAATGATTTAATATCTTTGGTAAATCTTTTTATATAATTGTAAAAAAAGAATGCCCAACAAATTAATATTCTTATTGTTTTGTAAGCCATAACAAGGCATATATTCTAGTCCTTGGTTCACAAAAGTTATTGCAAAGGACTATATGAATTTTACAACTCGATGCAGCTCAAATATAGGTATATGAAAAAAACAACATGTGCATGATATAAAAAAGAAAGCCAGCAAGGAAAATAATAGTTAGTTGCGCTTGTTATCACATGTTATAATACTTTATGAAAATGTCCGACTTGACTTGAAACCACACCCCAAGTTGACAATTCAGGTTCTCAGGTTGATTCATGTCTTGTGTTTTAAATTTTGGGGCTTCATATTTGAGCTGGTTATCAAGGTTTGACATAAAAAGTCTGACCTGACCCAAATATTGAATAAAGCATGTTTACAGTAAAATTCATCGAGCCAAAGTTTTAAAAGACAACCTAGGCGACCGCATATGCCTAGCATATGCAATAAGGGATCTCATCAAATGTAGCACATGTGGTCTGCCATATGTGGTTAGCTTTAGGCAAGATCAAGTGATCTATGTAGTCGCATATATGGGCATGCAAAAATCAAATTGTGATTCACTCAAACCAGTTTGAATTGAACTAAAACAAATAAAAATCTTATTTCATATTGCCTTGAACACTTCTAAAATAATATGAGCGGCAATGATTTTACCCCTTAGAGGATTACTTGTAATTTGTAATACTTGCTTAGTTTTTGGTATGGTAACTGTCGAGTGTCATTTTAAGTTTTGCAAGTGTTCAATTATATCCACGTTACTTGCATGATTGTTCTATGTTGTTAAATAATATAGATTGTTATAGCTTATATGTTTTACACTGTATGATTATGTATATTTTTTACGTGGATTATTGATTTGATAGGTTTATTAGTATATTTTATTACATAATTGTTAAGCATTAATGTATATAAATTTTTTTGCATTTATTTTAAACTTGGACTCGATATGCCCAGACATAATGCTATGAAGCAGATCGATTGCACACTACAGCACACACTTTTTAATAGCACATTAAAACCTATGAAAAGTTTAACAACTTAAAAAAACACTTAAATCCTATCTAATAGATGAGCACCTATTGAACATTACTTTTAAATACATTTAAATTCCATGAGTCACATAAGCAATGTAAATAGTGTGGGCAATCATAAAAATATAGATGCACTGTTGGTTGATACTAATACAAAAAATTATTGGCAAGAGAGACATTATTAGTAACTCAATTGTAAGTCACATTAACATCACAGAACAAAACAATTATGATTGTCGAGATGGCTAAATGAACAAACTGTAATTACTTTAACTTAAAAAAGGGCAATCCGGTCCACGAAGTTCCGGTCAATGAGGGATCTCAAGGAAGAGTCAAACGGTCTATTGTACGCAGCCTTACTTTAACTTACAAATAAAAAAATAAAAATGCATATAGATGAGTTTTTTTTTGTGTAGCCATAGAATTATTTCTTGAAAAGACATACAATCTAGCTCAACTTGGCATTACCAATTATAAACATACAGTCTTGATGAATTCTGAAGATTAATAAGGTAAGATAGCAATGGACACATGAAAATACATAGGGAACCATGATACTCAATAACCAGCTTGTTTGCTCCCATGATGTTCAACCCAAAAAATCAAAACAAAGAATGTTAAAATCCATCAATAAAAGTTACTAGTCTCCAATAAAGCAGACGAGTGAAGTGACTAATGCAGAAATTTGGAGCTCATAATTGCACTTGAACAACCACAAAATAACAATTAATCCTACCTGGTGATGTGTTCTTAGCAATATCTTGCAGTTGGCATGAATTTCCTGAACATGTGCTAGAGCCTTGAAGAAACTCTCACCAAGTTCTTCTTCCCTCAGAGCATTTATCTATGTTGTGGAGCAAGAAAATTTGTATAGCCAGCATAAAATTTTATAAAGTGAATACCATGTTATTATAGCTTATTTAGTTACCTCATCACTAGAAAGCTGGTAATCATGTAGGAAGCATGACACAATTTCTTGCCTTTGAGTAGTAACCTCAAGTTCTTGTTTTAGCCTCTCTGTGGTACTTATGATATCCCCTGTGCTAGCACTGCAACTGCTCAATGCCTTTCCAATCCTGTATGATTAAAGACCCAGAAAAATAGTTGTATTGGAATAAAATATCGAAAAACAAAAAGAAGCCTAATAATGCTTAAGAAGCATTAACTTGGATGAATAAATGAACTCCACTAGAGTTAAGAAAGGCAGATCAAGCAGCAAGAATACCACAGTAAAATTAACCTTCCCAGTTTTGTGTCCTGATAACGACAAGATGTGAAGAAGTTTTAGCTCATGCAGTTCAATCTTGGCAAGTTAGGAATTATAAAAAAAAACTGTGATGCTTAAGTCTAAGTTCACAGTCTTACCTTGCATTTTGCAAGATGATGTTTCTACGACTCGAATCTGTGACCTCAACATCACATGGAAACAACTTAGCTCCCCTTTAAGTTAGGAATTATAAATGAATCAAAAATTACCCTCGTGATTATTTTTTTAAAAAAATTTATCAGGCAAAGACATCCTAATTTCCAAGATTTATCAACAAAGCAAAGATGAATTGCAAATTTGAACAGCAAAAGCTTATCAAGAAATCAGATGCTTGATAGGTCTTCATCATCCACTACATCTATTCTGGAAGGATTTCACAGTCCAGCATCTAAACAGCTTATCTTTCTTGCTCAGTCAAGAGAGAAAATGAACATTATAAATCAATAACTCTTGGGAAGAAGGCTAGATAGTCACAGGACCTGTCAACCATCTAGATCTCATAGCTATTCTAAGTCTAAGTTTGATTTGTCATTCAAAATGTCAAAGGGAACATTAGCCATCTACATACTAATAATCCTTAGGGAAACAATTTGTGAGAAACATCGGTACATCTATCTATGTGGACTCTTGACTATATGCAGGCAAGTTGCCAGGAGAGGGCAAGTGATGATCTGTCAAAATAAGCAATCGATATGCCAGTTCGAAAATTTATAGAGTGTGAGATCATCACGACCAATTATACTCCCAGGGAGCATCGCATCTTGGATAAATAGCGAGATGCAAGAGTCAGATTTTACTGGATCATTCGCCTTTACTAAATTGAGGATGGAATAGAACCATGTAACATTTACTTCATCATTTTCTCTGTTTCTTCCTAGTTTGACAAAGACTTACTGGTCGCAGCAATCAGCCAAAGCATTGATCTCTTCCTCCACTCTATCCAGCGCCTGATCAAAAGATCGCACTTTCATAGATTTCAATGAATAAAATATAAATTGAGAGAGTGAAAGACAGAGAGACCTGTTGGGCGGCAAAGGAAGCATCAAGGAATTGATGGTTGATGGCGAGGGCGCGCCGCTCGATGGAAGATTTGAGGTTACGCCGGGCCTGCGGAGTGTTGTCGAAATAGAATGTGGAAAGGGTTCCCAACGAAGACAACAGATCAGGGCTATCCGTCCGCGTATCCAACACCTTCTTCAGCTTCCTGGATAATCCTGGCGCCAACGCCGTCACCGCCATAGAAAACACCCAAAAAAAACTCGCTTTTCTTCCTGATGAAAAACATCATCGACATCCAATCGTCCATTAGACCTCATGATTCCAACAGAAGATTATTTCTCATATGCGATGCTTAAATTTAGATTTGAGGACAAAGGAATTGGTTACCTCCGCAAAGAAAGAAGGATGAAGTGTCTTGGACCTCGCACCCACCGTCGTATAGCCGGCTTCCACTCAGCGACGGCCTCACGGACGGGATCTCGCGCTCAATCGCTTCGTCGGAGAAATCGGAGAAAGAAAACACTCGAGACCCCCTTCATCCGCACAGCCATCTTCGCTGGATCTGAATTAATGGATCAGATCTATTCACTCATCCATCATACGGCGGTAGATGTCTTTCATAATCAACGGCCAGATCTGAAACGTCATAGTCGTTTGGCTAAACCGTCACTGCCTATTTCACAAGCTTCGACTGGATGAGTCTCCTAGGGTTCGTCGTACCCAAGCTCTGTTCCATCCACGCTTTTTTTTTTTATACTTATTTCAACTGTGTTTACCGTAACGTAGATATGGATCTATGCATAATTGAATTTGAAGCAGTTTTCTAACAATTAGAATAAACATACTTTCCACGGTGAAACGATCACATTTCAAAGAATATGGATGAATAATCCATCATGGATTTGGAACGATACACATCGCAATTTTTGATATATTCTCTGATACAAGTATTGTCCATCTCATTAGTTAAAAGGAATTGAATACTTGGAATCATCCCGCATCACAAACAGAAGGTCAGGAAATGGCCAAACCAAGTGGCTGGCTATAACTAGCTGATCGTCATCAGTCATCATTTTAGTTCTGCTATTAATCCACATCCCCAATATCATCAAGTTGAAGCTCAGGGATCTTGTAACCAGGAGATTTCATCTCAAGATCCAAGCCTTGAAGCATTCCATAAATTTGATCATTTTTCGGGTGCATTTGATCCTTAGACATGAACCTGTGCAAGGAATCTGCAACCTCAATCCAACTAGACCCAGGTTCCTTCCTCATTCCTCTTTCTCTCATGTCTTTCCTCACCTTATCAGCACTGTCCCAATTCCTGTCAGAAGCATACACATTTGAAAGAAGAACATGATACCCTGCAAGTTCCTCCTCCTTTCCCAGCTCAAATAGTTTCTCAGCTACTAACTCGCCCAACTCAAACTTGCCATGAACCCTACATGCAGCAAGCAGAGAGCCCCAGATTGCTGTGAATTTTCCGGTTTCGCCTAATCCTTTGGCAAATTCATAAGCTTCCTCCACTCTTCCTGCTCTGCCCAGCAAATCAACCACACAGCAATGGTGTTCTGTAGTTGCTGTGATGCCAAAATTCTTCATTGATTCAAACACTGCAAGACCTTCCTCGATCAATCCAGAGTAACTACAGGCTGAAATGAGTGCCACAAAGGTGACTGCGTCAGGTTTTACTCCTAATTCTTTCATCAACTGAAACAGAGCCACAGATTTCTCTCCGAGCCCATGTTGGCCGAAGGCCGACAACATGGTAGTGTAAGTGACAGTGTTTTTGTTGCCCATGCCATCAAATATTCTCTCGGCAGAACATATCTCACCACATCTGGAGTACATGTCTATCAGTGCTGTGGCAACAAATACATTGTCATCAAGACAATATCGAATGGCAAATCCATGCATCTCTTTTCCAGCTAGGATTCCTCCTACTCCAACTGGGCTACAAGCTGGAAGGATTGAAGTAAGCGTCACAGCATTTGGAATTTGGGATTCTTGAAGCATATTTCTAAACACTGCTATGGCTTCTTCGCTCTGCCCATTCTGTGTGTACCCAGCAATCATTGCATTCCAGGTAACTCTATCTCGATTATCAGATCTCTCACTGTTGAACAGACGGCATGCAATCTCAACAGAGCCAGACTTCGCGTACATGTCGATCAGGTAACTTTCCATGCCATCGAACTGAATATTGTGCCTGATGAGGTATCCGTGCATCTCCTTTCCAATTGAAAAGTTTCCCAGATTGGATGCTGCCGAAAGCAGAGCCACAGCGGTCACCGAATCCACAACAAAACCCTGTTTCTGCATCTCGTACACCAGTAGCACACCCTCCAAGTTCAGATCATTCTGCACCAAAGCAGAGACGATAGTGTTCCATGTGACGACATCTCTCTCGGGCATTTGTTCAAACACATCGAATGCTATTTGAACTTCGCCGCATCTCGAATACATGACTATGAGAGCATTGCTGAGCACCAAAGGTAGCACCTTTCCAGGATTCTCTTTGATCAGATAGGCGTGGATTTGTTGTCCCAACTGGAGATCTTGCATCTGAGAGACTGCAATTAGAGAGGAGAGAAAGGTCACCGTATCAGCACCCACCGAACTTGATTCCAAAATCTCGATCAGGAGAGCGAGGGCTTTGCTGTAATCACCGTTCTGAACGTACCCACTGATCATGGTGTTCCAAACTTGCGTATTTTTACCCTCTGCTTGATCAAAAATCCACCTTGCTGATTCGATACTCGACAGCTCCGAGTACATCAAGATAGCAGCGCTAGCCACAAATGGATCATTGAGATGGCCATGGCCGCACTTGACGAGCAGACCGTAAAGTACATCACAGATCCTGATTTCCCCAATTGCTGAAACAGCCGGGAAGACGTTGACAAAAGTGACAGGTGTCGGTCGAATTCGGACCTCAAGCATCAGCCTCAAGAGCGCTAACGCCTCGTCAGAGCACCGGCGACGGACGTACCATGCGATCAGTGTATTCCAAGCGACGGCATTGCGCTTCGGCATTCTGTCGAACACGAGGCGAACGGCGTCGACACGCGATGTTTCAGGGTCCATGGCGCAGGCGTACATGTTAAGGAGGGAGTTGTTGAGAACCCGGTTCCTCTGAGGCGATGGGTGGAGACGGACGATGCGGCAGTGGATGGATTTGCCGAGGCGGAGCTGCCTGGCGTCGGCGCAGGCCTTGAGGGCAGAGGAGTAGGTGTAGGCGTCAGAGGGAGAGTTCATGAGGGCGTAGAGGCGAAGGGCCTCGAGAGGGAGGTCGTTGCAGACGTAGCCGATGATGAGGGTGTTCCAGAGGAGGGTGGGCGAGGCGGCGGGGTGGGAGAGGGATTGGAAGAGAAGGCGGCGGGCAGCGTCAAGGCGGCCATCCTTACAGAGCTGGCTCAGCCGGGACCGGAGAGTGGCTTTCTTCGTTGGTTGCGGGTGTTCATGAGGAGGCCCAGGATCTTGTGGTTGCCGTTGATGATGAAGTTGTTGTGATTGTGTTCGTCGGAGGAAGGTATGGTGGTAGTTGGGCGGCGACTGCTTCCTGGGAGGAGGAGTGATAGCAGCAGGGAGGTGGAGGGTGGCGCGGTGGAGAGAAGGGTGGGGCAAGGACATGAGGTAAGGTTTGGTCTTCTCCTTCCGTTCATGTTTCTTTTTATGCGTTTGCGGGCAGCAAAAGGGAGAGGCTGAAAATTTTATCCATGCGAGGACGACGACGTTGTAATGGACATTTCTTCGTCATAAATGGATCTGATCAGTTCGATCCGATCCGCGTCGATTTTTTTAAAAAAAAACTTAAATTTTTAAAAACTCATATTTAAAATTACTCGAACTTATTCGAATTGAGACTTTATGAATTTTTAAAAACTTAAATTTATAAAAATAAAAATTTTATAAGAGCATTTACTAAACTTTTGAAAATATGTAAAGTACATATTATATTTTTATATTTACTAAATTATATACCAAAATACTCCTGTCTCCCTATTAATGTTATAATGTCGTGCGCTCATTCAATCCATCCAAGGCTCCAGGCTGCTAAAAAATAATTAGTTTTATAATATTTTAAAATTATTATTTGTCTCTTTCACGAAAGGACTAACTTTTTTACAAAAATTTACAACTGATTAAATTGATTGTGAAATCGAAGTTGAAGGACAAAAATATATTAGTTATAATTTAAATTAATATTCCATTGCCGGTGAAGTAGCGAAAAATCATTTCACCCATAGTTGATATGATATCAAACTGTACTATCATGTCACATTAATGATGTGGATGAGATCTTATATGATTGATGACCTTCTGGCTATGGTCTACCAAGTTAATTGAGGAAATGAAAAGAGCAGAGTCGGTTGAGCATGGGGTGCGACACTAAGTAGGTGGAGTGCAAGCGGTAGAGAAAGCCTAAGTCGAGGTCAGTTAAGACGAGCCTTGAGGCTGAGATAAAGTCTAATACAATCGAAAGGAGACTTAGTGGAGCGGCTTGGACTCGAAGGTTGAAGTTGGGTGTCGAATCAGAGTTGAGTTTAGGGAGAGGTCTAGTGCGGAGTCCCGAGTTGAGCAGGATGTTGAGTCGGATATTCGATCCCAATCTATACTGGTTGTCGAGTTGGGCATTAGATCTCAATCTGCAGCAATTGCCGAGTTAGAGTCCGACCACCTTTCCAGAGTTAGGAGCGTGAGCGCGAAATGAAACTGGGGCGCAAGACCAAGCCAATTAACCTTGGAGTTAAGTCTTATGTTCAATATGTCATCTAATAATAGAATCAGATCGTGACCTTTTTATCAGGTTATACTGATCCATAACATTTTGAATCTAAACTTCCAATGAATTTTCAGTAAGAAATTTAAGTTTATTAGATGCAATTCAAAAAATTAATATATTTTTGAAACACTCTTGATTCAATAAGCATGCTTTTTAATTATAATTTGCACCCTATTTAGTTTGTTATAATTTATTTTAAAAAATTAATTTTTATTCTGAAAAAGATGAATATTAATTATAAAACCACTATAAAATTTGGTCTACGCTTCAGTTGTTGAATGAACTGGGGACGCGACGATAGATGGAGGGATATTTTTTAAAATAAATTGTTCCGGTTGAGAATAGCTTCTGGACACGTCACCGAACCTAGCTCGCCGTATGGTGAGGGGGTCGGTGAAGAAGAAGAAGAAAGGGAAGAAGAAGAAGAAGAAGAAACTTGAGGACCACCGGACCTGCAAGCACAACAACCGTCAGTAGGAAGGCCGGGTGTTGCCCCGGCGCGACCACTCCGACGATCAAGTTAGGGGCAGTGGAA
>JBBMKF010465112.1:0-11024 GCA_037834155.1 Curcuma caesia | reverse complement strand
CGATCGGATGATGGTTCTGAACTAGTTTGTGAGATCGCCTGGAGCGAGATGCCTTCAGAGAAAAGAGCGGAAGGCGGCGGAGATCAGAAGAAGGCAGAAGGAGTGTCGGTGGACGTATCAGAAAATTTTGCTAATTAGTGAACAAACAAATCACGCAACATAGTAAATTAACAACGCTGACTGATAGATCTAGATTGAAAATAACAAAGGGCGTTTTAAATTATGTAAATAATTAAAAAAATATTTTTAAAAAAAGAAAGTTAAATAAAAATAAGCGTTTAATGTTTTTTTAAAATATTTGATGGACATCTTTTTGACTTATAATTTGAGGGATTCTTTTGATTTTTATCTCTTTTTTATAAATATTTTTGATTTATAGCTGTCGGAAAAAAAATAAAGAAAAGTAAAATATAAATGTGAAAATTGAAATTTATTTTGCTTCTCATAATGTGAGCTGGTTGATGATTGGCTTCAATTGGAGAGATAAAGTTGTTGGACCCACATTATTGGATAAGGATTTAGTTTCACTTTAGATAAAATTATTTTTATTATCCTAAATCCTAAACCTATACTTCAGTAACATGTGAGTAGGTAAATCGATGATGATGAAAGAGGACATTATCTTAACTTCGTTGATATTTAATTTTTGTCTATTTCAATAATTCTGTTTCATCATAATCAACTCAACTAGGTCTCTAAAATGGATTTATACAAACCAATAAAAATCAAATTATTGAAAGAATCGACCTCACATTATTGGACTTAATAGAGGCAGAGAGTAATGATCACTACCAATATTATTTTTTTGTTCGACATTATTTTTAATTGCGCTGAGTGATGAATACTAGAAATCCGAAAACATTTTTTTTATTATGCTAACAATTTTTCTATTTCTATTTTTTTATTGTGAAAAATCAAATGTTATGTCTGACCTTTTTTTTTTTATTTTAGTTTGCGCTCGCATCTGCTTTCGCTGGGTTGCTGTTCTTCTTAGAACCGCCGAACTGGTTCGTCACGCTTTTGCCCATGAACTTCCCAGCCCTGCTCACGGCGCCCAGCCCGCTTCCGACGAATCCAACGCTCGCGCCGAGGCCGGATCCGACCATCCCGACGCCGGCGCCGACGCCGGTCTGCACCAAGTCTGCACCGGCGCCGACGCCGGACCCGACCAGCCCGATACCGGCGCCGACGCCGGTCTGCACCAGGTCTGCGCCGGCCACGATGCCGGTGTCGACCATGGAAGCCGCCCTACCGATGGCAGCCTTCGTGCTTCCGACGACCCCCTCATCCTTCTGCTTCTTCCTCTCCTCTAAAGCCCTCTTTTCTTCTTCCAGCGCCGCCGACTGTTCTTCTTTCGTGAACGAATGGTATAGCACCTGATGAAGGATTTCAGCGAGTAATGAATTCACAGGTGGAAGCTAAAAATCCAAGTACAATATCAACTGACCTTCACTGTAAGGCTCCCTCTGTCCTTCTTATCCTTGATCTTTAGGGTGTCTAGTGATGCAAGCAGATTCAGCTCCATCTCCATGGTAACTTCAGGTTTCAGTTCCTGCAAAGCTAATTTCGCAATGCCCATCTTTTTATCCTGTTGAAGGTTGTCTTCATCATAAACCTGAAAACAATAATAATCATAATCAGAAAAGTGTTTGAAAGGAGGATTTAGATATATAGAGAGCAATGACCTCAAAAACAATAGACTGTGTTTCCTTGTCCTCAGCGAGCAGTTCGAAAGTCTCATTCCACACAGGGTTGAGATTGTCATCGACGACTTTTGTTTTGACTTTGAACACTGGTCGGACAAATAGAACCACGTACGGATCGGATTTTCCAACAAATTCTTGATTCTTTAAGCTGGTGGCTCTGACAATGGTTACTGTGAGCTTCCCTTGTGGTTTGAGCTCTAGGTCACTGCAGAAACACAATAATGGTATTAATTCCACAAACCAAACTGAAACTAATTAAAATGATCACAAAGTAGTTACCTGATATCTATCGACACCTACTCCACCTAGTAGGTGGAACAACAATTCTGTGGGGCCATTCAAGCATGTCAGTGATTATTGAAGTGTCAGTGTGTCCTACATGCATAACAAGATTTAGAATGATCTTCATGATCACATATATATATATATATCGAATTCAACTCACATCGATCATGTCTGAAAGGCCAGGAATAGCAGTGAGGCTCCCTCCCACAGCCTTCAATGTATAATCTATTCTAGGCTTTGGCTGAAAGGAATTAAGTAAGAGCTCATAAAGCAACATTTGATACTATGATTTCCCTGATCATTATATTTTCGACGTACCTCAGCAAGTAGTGCGACGACAACAGCAGAAATGCAGGGAATCTCTTCAGAAAGTTGGAATATAACACGGATTACGGTGAAGACCTGTAGATCTATCCTTTAACTACACCAAGGGCACAGAGCTTCAATGAAGCTAGGGCATATATAGTAGACTGTTAGAAATACATACAATCGACTAAACTAACCTGAATAGGCAGTGAAGCGACGTCGACGAGTGTGTCGACTACGAGAATTATGCTCAGATCTCCACCCCATTGAAAATCAATGTCCATTGTAACTTGTCCTTTCTTGAGACACTGAACTCTAATACCTTTGGTAAAAGATGAATATATCATCAAATGCAGTGTCTGTCAATCTTAATTCAGATAGAAGAGCTAATTAGGTAGAAATTTCTCCTGTAGAATTATCCCTTTCCATAAAAATAATAGGAATATTCAAATGTGAAAATCTTATAAAACAAGAAGCATTTTGTGTAGAATCACTAAAAACAGACTTCAGGCAGGCAAGCCTTATTCCACTAGGTGGGGTAGGCTATATGGATCTTTCTATGTCATTGGAACTAAATCATTCTAACAATCTAGCACTGTCAAACAAGTAGCAATTAGGAAGCCAAATAAGAAAATTATTAAATATATAGATACTTGATGTTTAGAAGAAAGAACTGCACCATAAACAAACCTTCAATTTTAGGTGGCACATTCCCAAGAGAGAGCTTGCTGAACTTGAGTGAAGATATTCCTGATGGCCTATAATCATCCAGTAATGGTTCAACTGTATCCTTGATTACCAGCGTTGCTGCCTCAAACCATGTAAACCAATAAATTAGATCCAGGCAGAATTTGACTAGTTGATCAGACAATAAAATACCAAAATCATAAAGAATCATAAGACTATGGTTGGAGAATTAGCACTAACTGATTATAACCAATCCATGTTCTCATTGTGAGAGAATGCATATGCCTGCATTTGGGATTTATGTACTATCTTTTGTAATTCTTACTATTCAATAGTGCATGATGCTTTTGAAAAGGTAGATTGGGTTTTCCTTCAGTCACAAAGAATTTCTCATCAGATCCTATTAACTTCCATTGTGTTTCATATGTTCCTTTTTAGTTCATAATACATATATTTCAATCTCTTCCCATATAATATATATTACTTTCTCTTTTATCCTTCTTTACCAAACTTTTCATTTACATTCTTTTTCAATCTTACCGAAGAAAGACAATACACAACCACACAAGGCACCTGTGCCTGTAGGTTGTTACTGGATGATTGGATAGATCACTCTGTAATCCTGTATACAGAGTTCAGATTGTTTTGTGATTAATAAATTATACTTGAAACAGCATTGTCATTCCAATGATTCAATCTCACTGTGATCTCGTAAAAATAGAATTAAAGATCAATCAATGTTTCCAATCTTGGAATAGTAGTACAACTCTAAACAAGTAGTAGCTAAGCTTACTTCTGCAATAAAGGGCCACATTTTGCCTAACAACTTGTTTAGCCATTTCACCTGAAAAACATTGAAACATAACTTCACCGAACAAAGTACATGATTAAAACTGAACCAAGTGAATAAAAGAACTAAAAGCAGATGCAATACAACAGCACAGGGATCAATCGAAAAGCAAATTATCTAGGGCCTAAAGAGAAACAGGAAAGATGAAAGAATATTGATGGCACAATTCTACTATCACATAAATACAAAATTGGTAAAATTCTCAAGTACCTATTCCCTACATGATTTCTATCAGAAGGCAGAAGAAACAGGTAGCTAATAAAACAAGAAACTCCTAGCTAATAAATCAATTAGCCCAACTCTCCTCCGTCCTTAAATCTGGAAATGGGAGTCAATTATGCACCCATCTAGCCATATTATAAAGAAGAAAGAGATGGCTATCACAGAACTACACAATTGACAAAATTCTCAGGCACCTTTTCCCTGCATGGAAAAATTCTCAAGCACCTTTTCCCTGCATGGATAAATTCTCAAATATCTTTTCCCTGAATGAATTATATCAAAAGGAAGAAGAAACAGGTAACTATTTCATTACAGATGAAACTCCTAGCTAATAAATCTATTAGCCACACTCCATCCATAAATCTGGAATCTGGAAGCCAGAAGTTTGTAAGAAAAATAGTAATGAACACTTCTTCAACTTTTGAAACCTCTCTAGCTAATCTAAACAATATTTTTCCAGATCTCCCTACAATAAAGTGTCTTTGCCTAAATTACAAATTAGTTCAAAGATCAGATTATGTGGTCTTTGTCTCCATTTGTGTGCTTTCTTCCTTATTAGACAGAAAGCAAATAAATAGTTGACAAATCATTATAAAAGTAATCATACAGCAATTAGTTTTAACACAATTCTGGTTGAAAAGAAAATATGACATCAAATACTTAAGTCATCCATGAATTAAAAAGTCATCACCAAGTGAAGTACACTTCAAAATTAACAGCTATTTCCAATATTGAGAGCATCCATAGACTTTGTGAGAACTAGTTCTCACTGTCATTCATCTCTCTTCTTCCTCAATTGGCATCAGCAATTTCAAAGTCCATTCAAATCTTTTTGAGATATTATAATAAGACCGTGACTTGATATCCAACATGACTAAAATAACTGAACGGGCCATACATTTCAGATGTATCTTCTTTGAAAGTGTTTGGGCTTTTATAATCAATATTGTGCAATAACCTGTTCAAATGCAGGAAACGAAACCCATTCAGGGTAACTGTCACCACAAAGTTTCTTCAACTCATCTCTGCCCATTGACGCAAGAAGTTTTATATCAGCAGCCTGTAGAGAAGTGAATGTGAGCAACAATATAGATCTGACCTTTTTCAAATCCTAGCATATTATAATGTGAAGAAGCATAATGCAGTTAATGCGAAAGATAAAATGCTAGTACATACATGATAGACATACCACTACAATCACTATCTAATCTAGGCATGAACAATATGCTGCTATACCAAGTGAATTAAACCATAGAGCCACCATATATCAAGAACCTTGATTCATTAGTTTCAGCTTCGTGCTTAATAAATGAGTCTTAATCTCCAAGATAAAACTAAATTTGATGGAGGACTTAGTCATCAGTTCCTAGAATAATTTGATTTTCATAAAATGTTTTGCTTGATTTTACAACTTGTCATGAAGCAAGTAATTTTTACAGAAGTAGGCATTCAGAATGACAATGTGCTGTTTATAAGCATCTATTTCAAGTGCTAATAAATGCATAATATAATAATTTGAAACCTCCCAAAACCAAGGGCGAGAGTAGATAAGCCCAAACTCAAATAGATGTTGAGAATAGATGCAGATATAGAATTCGCAAATTCTAAGATAACTGGTAATAGACCCTGAAATAAAAGCTTGATGTCTGGTGCTAAACCATTCTGAGCATTACAATTACCATGTAAAATATATATACCACGCTTTGTAAGATCAATATACCACCCTAAGAATGCTAGATAACACAGGATTAAAAAGGAAATCTGTCTAAAACTGTCACAACAACTTTGCTTGGTATGGTCATTCCCACACGAAAACCAGTTTTTAGTTGCCATAACTGCCCGGCTGATCGCAGCGACCTTAAAAATTCTACCAAAAATCCTGATCCAAATCTCAATTTATGCGCATCATCCTTGAGCACGGACCTTCTAATCTACTACGTCTCTTTACAATTTTTATAGGCAAACTAATTCCAGATCCAAAAGCAACCTAGTAGAACAGATTTTGAAACACGCATCAAGCCACATTACGCACCGACTTCCAATACAAGGGTCGACATAATGGCCAAACGAGACAGGCTCCGACAAACAAATGAACGCCCGAGCGAGAGGGTGCGCGTAGGGGAGGAGGATCGTACCTTGGCGGCGCGCTTGGCGCTTCGGCGGTTCATCATGTGGTTCCATCCGGCCATCAGAGCGATTCCAACCATCGCTCCCATGATCAACCCCGAGATCAGCCCCATCCTTCCCACTTTCCCCAGCGATCGAATTCCAGTAGAATCACCTTCGTCGAAGACTCAGATCGCACGCTAAGAGAGTTAGAGAGAGAGAGAGAGAGAGAGAGAGAGAGAGTTTGATGAGGAAACGGCCTGTAACAACTGACAATTCGGATCGTGTGCCGTATGATAAGATTTTAATAAATTGAGAAATGGCTATGATTTAAAATACTTTAATATCATCAAATTAATTAGTTTAGATCATGACATATTGCATGATTTATACGCATCTAAACATGTCCCCGTGATACCGCCATAGGTTTTCATCTAGATATTTACAATTCGATCATCAATTACGATATATTTATAAAAAAAATTTTCAAATGAAAATCATAATCAAAGAATGCTAAACATTTGAATTAGCACATGCACTTTTTGATTTATTCTGATAACCCATAAAAAATTTATGAAACCAAACTAAATCGATCATCCTAAGGATTGAGTCAATACAACTGATTAGGATTGAGTTTGATTTATACGCATCTAAACACACCCAATTTTTCACTAAAGCTTGAGCCCAGACCACACCACTTGGTTTGGGCTACACACTAGACGGACAACTAACAGGACACGAACCATACTGTTTCAGAGAGAGGTGTTGAAACATATAGATAAAAAGCTCGAAGTTGAATTTAATCAACCTCCTCCATCTTGCTCTCCTCGTTCGCCTCTTCCAACGCAGGCATGTCCGTGTCCTCGCCGCCAGCTTCATCCTCCTCGTCAATGCTGAGTCCCAGCTTCAGCATCCTGTGAATCCTCGCGGCGAAAGTATTCGGATCCTCCAAGCTGAAGCCCGAAGTCAAGAGCGCGGTCTCGAACAGAAGCAGGACCAGGTCCTTGACCGACTTGTCGTTCTTGTCGGCCTCTGCCCTCTTCCGCAGCTCCTCCATGATTCCATTCTCAGGATTGATCTCCATCGTCTTCTTGCTCGACATGTAGGAGCTCATGCTGCTGTCCCTTAGCGCCTGCGCCTTCATGATCCTCTCCATGTTGGCCGTCCACCCGTACTCACCGGTCACCAAGCAGCAAGGGGAATCCACGATTCGATCGGAGACCACCACCTTCTCCACCTTGTCGCCCAGGATCTCCTTCATCGTCTTGCAGAGGCTCTCGAAGGCGGCTTTCTTCTCTTCCTTTTTCTTCTTCTCCTCCTCTGTGTCTTCCAGGTGGAGTCCTTCCTTGGTGGCGGAGACGAGCTTCTTGCCGTCGTATTCTTTCAGTTGCCCGACAGCGTACTCGTCGATGGCGTCGATCATGAAGAGCACTTCGTAGCCTTTCTTCTTCAGTTTCTCCAAAAAGGGGGAATTTTCGACGGCTTTTTTGCTCTCCCCGGTGATGTAGTAGATCTCCTTCTGCCCCTCCTTCATCCGCGTAACATAGTCCTTTAGGCTCGTCATCTCCTCTCCGCTTTTGGTAGAGTGGTAACGGAGGAGCTCCGCTAACTTGGCCCTGTTCTGGCTGTCCTCGTGGATGCCGAGTTTTATGTTCTTGGAGAAGGCCTCGTAGAACTTGTTGTAGTCATCTTTGTTCTCTGCGATCTCGGTGAACATCTCGATGCATTTCTTGACGAGGTTCTTGCGGATGACTTTAAGGATCTTGTTCTGCTGCAGCATCTCGCGGGAGATGTTGAGAGGCAGGTCGTCAGAGTCGACGACGCCCTTTACGAATCCAAGGTACTCCGGGATGAGCTCCTCGCAGTTGTCCATTATGAAGACACGCCGAACGTAGAGCTTGATGTTGTTCATCTTCTTCCTCGTGTCAAAGAGATCAAACGGAGCGCGCTTGGGCACGAAAAGGATCGCTTTGAACTCCAACTGCCCCTCCACGGAGAAGTGCTTTACAGCGAGGTGCTCCTCCCAGTCGTTGGTTAGGCTTTTGTAGAAAGAGGCGTATTCTTCCTTTGTAATCTCCTCCGGCTTCCGAAGCCAAATTGGTTTCTGCTTGTTGATCAGCTGCCACTCGTGAGAGACTTCCTTCACTTTCTTCTTCTTTCCTTTGTTCTCCTTGCCCTCGTCGACCTCTTCTACGTCTCCTTCCTCTTCCTTTTTCGACTCGCCCTCATCCTCGTCGTCGCTGATTTCCTTCTCGGTCGTTTTCTCAGTCCACAAGTAGATTGGATAGCTGATGAACTCGGAATGCTTCTTGACCAGGTCCTTAATTCTTCTCTCTTCCAAGTATTCCAGCTGCATCAAGATGACAATTTAATAATTCAAATCAACTAGCAAAAAAAAACTAAGTTCGTTAAAAAGAAAGGCAAATACCTGGTCTTCTTTGAGATATAGAGTGATCTTAGTGCCACGGCCGAGCTGCTCGCCGGAGGTGTCCCTGGTAACGGTGAAGGAACCACCGGCTTGTGATTCCCAGATGTACTGTTCATCATCATTGTGCTTGGTTGTTACGATAACCTTCTCGGCAACCAGGTATGCAGAGTAGAAGCCGACACCGAATTGACCGATCATGCTCACGTCTGCACCGGCTTGCAGGGCCTCCATGAACTCCTTGGTGCCCGACCTTGCGATCGTACCCAAATTATTCACCAAATCTGGGGAAGAACGCATATAATAAATTAAAAATCATAGATATTTAAATCATGTTCCAGTTTTTGTTGGCCCGTCGGTAAAATTTGCTAGAAATTTGTGTGTTCCAAACCCACTTCATGGCGAGGAGCCCGGAGCCCCAAATCGATGATTGTAAAAAACAATTTGAATAGAAAAGGAGGGATTACCTGCTTTGGTCATGCCGATGCCACTGTCTATGATAGAGAGAGTCTTATTCACCTTGTCCGGCACCAAGCGGATGAAGAGCTCCGGTTGGGCCTCAAGCTTGCTCTTGTCGGTGAGACCCTCAAACCTGATCTTATCCAGGGCCTTCAATGGAACCATCAAATCTCAGTAAAAAAACAAAATCATCGACCAAGCCAAAGACCAGAATCAAAAGCGGACGAACTAAGAACCACGATGAACTCACATCGGAAGCGTTGCTGATCAGCTCCCTCAAGAAGATCTCCTTGTTGGAGTAAAAGGTGTTGATGATGAGGCTGAGCAACTGGTTGATCTCCGCCTGAAACGCGAACGTCTCGGTCTCCCCCATCTGCACGTCCGCCATCGCCCGAAATCTGGAGAAACTAGCTTCGCAAGTGGGAATCGGATGCTTCGAGAGCTTGTACGCGACAAATCTAGTGCTTGCGAGGATAGGGAAGAGGCCGAACCCTTTTATAGGAAGGTGGAAGCAGTCCCCAGTGGCTTCTGGAGACTTCCCGCGAATGCCCCACCCTTTGATTACGAATTAATTCTGCTTTTATTCGTAATATACTCCAGAAGCTTCTGGGGAATCGAGCTTTCCAGGCTCCGCGAGCAGGAGGAAATTGGCGGGATCAGTGCAGTTATCGGATTCGGATCGGATATTTTCTCAACAATTTCAAAGTTCGGTACAGTGTTGGAGAATAGAACATGCATATGTTTGATATTCAATTATATAATAAATTTAAATAATTTATTAAATTAAACGAATAAGTTGGTGTTAATATTTGTGATACTGGTGAATTATATCTATGAATAAAATTTTTATTAATTTATTAAATAAATAAATTAATATTATCAAATGTAATAATCAATTAAAAATTTAAAATACATAAAATTTAAATAATTAAATAAAATTAAATTGAGAATTCCATATAGTATTTAAATAAATTAAATTAAAAAATCAAACATACATTTTAATTACTTGATTAATTTTAAAATTTTAATTTAATTATCTTATTAAATAAATTTGAATATTATAAAATTTAATTTGATTTGATTTTATTTATCACTCTATGAGTTCGTAGTGAGATGAGAGTTACCTCCGAGGCATAGGTGAGTTAGTTACGATAAAGCAAAGTTACTGAAGTGGACAAAATCTCAGTAAAGCCGAAACAATGTTCTCTTCGATCGTGGTCGACTGTAGTTTCTCGATTTACCTCTTCATATATAGTTGTTGGACTGACCGTGTAAGACTATTAGGGTAGCAGATTTCACCTTTTGCTGAAAGTAGTGGGGTGGGAGTTATCTCAGGGCATGATTGAGTTGGTTATTGCAAGACAAATTTATCAAAGTAGAAAAAAGTTAAATCTTGATGAAACCGAGATAATGCCTCTTTTATAGTGATCAATTTCAGTTTCTCGATTTATCTTCTTACATATGATCATAGGATTAATTATGTGAAACTATTGAAATGACAAATTTCACTTTTACTAAGGTAGCTGGAATGGGGATTAAGTTTTTGATTTTTTACGATTTTATCCGATTTATTTTAGCTTTCAAATTTTATATTATTAAAATTGATGGATCTCAATGATGGTTATTTGTCCATATTGTTAAATATTTGATCCGTTTTGATCTTCCATCACCAACACATAATAGACTAGATTATTTTGACTTTTGACTTATCAATTAAGAAAATAAAATTAAAAACACACAATAAAAAAATTAAAATAAAATTAAAAAATTATATTCTTCAACACTATTTAATAAAATAAAGTGCGTTAAAGTCTAATCTAAGATTAAACACATTTAAAAACAACTGCTATTTTTTTTAGTTTTAACTAAAGATATTACAATATAAAATAATTTTTATAGTTAAAAGTATTTTTGGAATGAGAAATAAAATGAAATATCCTTTGATATATATATATATATTTTAAATAAGGTCTATTTT
>JBBMKF010465090.1:0-11026 GCA_037834155.1 Curcuma caesia | reverse complement strand
AGTGTTCTCTATATCATCTCACTATCGATTCAACCAATCGATTGATATAGATATGAACCATCTACTCAAGGACGTTACTATACTTAGTTATTTGGCACCAATACAAATAAGTATAATAACCAAAATGAAATGCCTTTATAAATAGAAATATGATACATATGAGTCCTTACAACAATCATCAAATGATTGGCTCTAGGGCTCTCACTAACACTTCTCTCGAGCGGGATTGAGTTAATCTTCTTTATTATACTCTCCTCGAATAGGATCAAGTTGCTCTTCACTATTACACTCTACCTTATTGGGATTGAGTCAGTCTTCTCTATTATATTTTCTCCATATATGACTGAGTCAGTCTTCTCTATTACACTTTCTTTAAATAGGATCAAGTCAATCATCTCTATTACACTCCTCTTAAGCGAGATTGAGTCGAGCTTCTCTATTACACTCTCCCTAAATAAGATCGAGTCTGTCTTCTCTATTACACTCTTCCTGAGAAGGGTTGAATTAGTCTTTTTTGTTACACTTTCCTTGAGTGGGATTGAGTTAGTTCTCTATTATGCTTTGCTCAACTTGTAAGATTGAGTTAGTTTCCCTTGTTATTCTCCCCGACCTTATTGTCTCTTTGAGTCGCATGATTGAACTGGATTTATTTACTCTTCTAGCTACTCATTTCTTCTGAGTGACAAGACCAAGTTGAATTCCTAACCTATAAGGGAATCATCCCAAACAAAGTATAACAACATATATTGTAGAAGAAAAGTAGGAAAAAAATATTTCAATTCATTCAAAAGGGGATTTATTACATCTCTAACATGAGATTATAATATATTTTTTTCAAAGGACTATTGTTGGAAATGTTAGTCTTTTGATCAAGTTACTCCTGAGTAACTCTCACCTTAGAAGAAAAGGCCTCATATCCACCATTTTGCCTACTAGTAGCCTAGTCAAAGGGAGGGGGGGGGGTGGTTTATGTTGATTTGAATACCTTTGTTCCATACTCGGTGGTGTTTGTTTACCACCCTTGCTATTGGTGCCAACATTACCCCACCTTTAAGGGGTGACCCCTTTCATCTTGAGAGTCACTACCTTTAGGTGGAATCCCTCGCCCTAATCTCAACTCAGAAAAAGTTAAGAGCAAGTTCATTTAAGGGAATAATATGACATAACTCTAAGAGCAAATGTCTAGATGATGGGCCTTCAATTGAGGCCACTGAGGCCTTTTTCGATATAACCCTAATATCGACTATTGATTTGTTCTTAGGACTACTATCCATCAAGGAACACTAACCCTAAATGACCATTCTTGTGCATAATGGGCAAGAGAAACGAAGGGGAGGGGGGTGGTGGTAGTAGAGGCTACTGGATGGGAAAGCAAAAGAGTAGTGAAATGGGAAGAAGGGGGGGGGGGAGGGGGGATAGCCCTTATATACACCCCTTTTACATTTATTCTATCAACAGATCCACCTCTTGGGGATCACTACAACTCAGGATGCATGTGGCCTCCTCGAGCCTTGTTGAACCATTATGAGCTTTGGGATATCACAATCCATAGATAGAATTGGCTCCAGTCCAACGGTGGAGATAACCTCGAGATCCTAGCTCCACATCCAACCAACATAGTAAAGCCTTGGAAAGGGAAATTGACGTAGCCACCTTAAAGGCAGGTTAATTGTCTATCCTCATCTTTAATGTGCTGGTTGTTAAAAGATTGTATGGGGATACAATGCGACAAAATGTTATAAGTATAAGGATACACTAGCATCTTCAAAGAACTCTTTACCTTGAAAAATTAGGTCTTTTTCAACGCAGTTCCTTGGCCCAACATGAGGGGGGGGGGGTGGGAGGTACTTATGATAGCTTGGATAATGGTCTCTTCGCTTGATCATCATGCCCCAACTGTGTGGCATGGTTCCACATCAACAGACCTATTTGCAAGATTGACATGTGTGACATCCACCCACATCAACCTTCAGAGTGCTCATCCTCTCAAGTGCCCCTTTAGATTCTAGAGTTTTTGGCTTCCTAAGCACCCATATCAACTTCCAAAGTGTTTAGCCTCCTGAGCGCACCATAGCTTCTAGAGCGCTTGACTTCTTCAGCACTTAACTCAACATCTCAACATTGTAAGCTTAAAAGACCCTGCTTGGGACCATGATCAAGATCCACACACAATTCGCCCCTCTGAATGGTCTGGACTTTTATCTATCCCTACATGTCTGATCTAATTTCCCAAAGTATCGCATACCTCAGTTTGCTATGAATATAGCCTTGACAGGGCAGCCATGGTTTAGAATGGATTGTAAAGAGGCTATTAGAAGGTACAACTTCTCACCCCATATATTGTAGGATCGAATAAACGCTAGAAGGGGGAGGGGGTGAATAGCGCTTATAGCAATTTTTCTCTAGTTTTAAAATCTCGATCATGATAACTCGTAAATTAGATATACAACATAAAGTAAATCAAAAAATACAAGTGACATAATTTATTTTTACTTAGTTCACAGCTAAAGGTTGCTACTTCAAGGCCCACGATTTGTGATCGTTTACATTCGGACAATCCACTAAGAAACTTGTTTCCTTACAGAAATAAGTTGTAACGATTACAAAGCCAACGATAAATCAAAAATTTTATCGTATTAACAAATATAACAAAACTAAATAGTTACCAACACCGGAGTTTAAAGATCAACTTTCTAGCGCGATTTCAACGTTACGACGACTGGACGGATATTGCTGTTCGCTCAGGGTGCCATCGGCTCGACGTGACTTGACGTCTGAATTGCTGTGAATGCTATCAAGAAGCCTCTATTCGAAATCTTTTTATTAGACATTCTGGTTGATTGGAACTTCGTTCTGGTTGACTCCACATAAATCGCCAATCTACTATCCTCGCAGCTGACTCAACCTTCTGGTCGACTGGAATCTCCATTCAGGTTGAATTCGTGCTGACGTGGAGGGTCTTGATAGACTTCGACTTCTGCTGCGTTTATTCGATCTTGAGTCACATGGAATCAACACTCTGGTCGACTTGATCGTTCGGTTGACTTGAGCCTCGGATAAGGTCGCCCGGAGTTAAAGACTTCACCTCTCCAACCTGCATTACAAGTTAGCTCCAAAACATAGATAAACAGATTGAAGAACAATTCTTTGAATTGTTTCTTGGTCTTAACTTCAGCTTTCCAGTGAAACCTTCGGTTAGACCGATGCCTACAGTTCCACTTCAGGAACGTGTCCTGACCCACTCCTCTTGGGAGAAATTACCTTACTTGCCAACCAAGTCCTCCAGACTTGTTGGACTTTCAACTTAGCTGTGGTCCTTGGTCCCTAGGAATTTTCTTCTAGATCCCTCCTAGACTTCACCAAACCTCTGGTCCTCTTGACCGTACTCACTTGGACTTTGGCCATGCTTCCCGATCCTCCCACACTGCATGGACTTTCACCTAGTGCACTTGACCTGCCAAGTCTTCTGCCTGATCCTCCAGACTAGGACTTGTCCTTGCCTAGCCTACAACTAGAACTTTTGCCTTTTGCTTAGCCTTAACTAGGACTTTACCTGTGCTCCCTGCACACTAGATCAATTTGTCAGTCTAACAATACACTTAACTTGGACCTCGTACATTATCAAAACTAAGGTTCGATCATCTAGTGCTTTCCGCACCAACAATCTCCCCTTTTTTGATTATGGCAACTTGAGTTTCAAGTTAAGAAAAAAACTAACTTTAAAGAAACAGAGTTTATAAAATGTCATGCAAACATGATGTGCAAAAGTATTAATCTTAACTCCCTCTACTTCTAGGGCTCCCCTTGAATTTGTGCTTAGTAAAAAAAATAAGCAGTTTTTAAAAGCAGTATTTTTAGTTTTCTCCCTCTGAATTTGATATTGCTTAGTTTTAATCAAACTAAAGCAAAATTATTCAAGATATTAAGTTTTTGAGAACTTTGAAAATCTTTGAACTTTTTCAAAAGTTTTGAATTTTTAGAACTTAAGTTCAAAAACATATTTAATTTTCAAACTTTTAAAATTTTCAAGTTAAAAATTGAAACTTGGATTTTTTTTTGAATACTTGAAACCTCATAATTTTCTTCGCCTTTGACATAATCAAAATAATACCTAAAGGGTTTGAGTCCAAGCATGCTAATAATAGATAAAATACTTTGACAAAAAAATTTATCTGAGGGGCGAGTGTCCAACTTAGGTTTTAGCTAACTACTAGGAAGTAGTAACTTGACCCAATTAGTCAAGTGTAAGTGTATCATTCCATTGAACTTTAAGCTTAGGAACACTTAACTTGATTCAATGTATTTTAAAGCCTAAGTAAGGTTCGATGCACTGACATAAACATCTGATACTTAGGTTAGAATCCTATACATCTCACACCATTCTAAGTTTCACAAACACAAGCAAGGTATCTAGTGTTCTTTGTGAGATGCTCCACCTAGATCTATAAATACATGCTTTCTAGGGGTAGATTCTAGTCTAAGGCTAAAATCATTGATGCATGTTCCGCAAGTATACGGAATGTCGCCAAGTAATAAAAAATATCGAACCACAGGGATCGTGGAATTAATTACTATCCTAGTACAATAAGAGTGGAGAGTTCATTGGAATTGGATTGGTGTGGGAGAGAAGGAGTGTTCTAGAATTCCTAAACCTTAGTCCGAAGATAGAATTCGACTGTGACAATGAGTGGAAAGCGACTCTAGGACTTCGGATTCCTCGGGGTATTGATTGATTAACTTGGATCCTCTATCATTCCTCAACGATTATACAATTGTAGGTATTCTAACCACATTATCCAATTAGACCTCATTAGACTTCCTCGGAATAAATCAATGGTGTTTTAATGTTACTTAGGTTGGTTTAAGATGATTCTAGATAGTCTGGTTCAAGACTCTCCTGTGTCACGCAGGCGCCCCAGAATACTACTAGATTCCTACCCCCTGTCATAGGGTATCCCTTTAGAGACCTCTCCCCAACACTAAGCAACCGTTAGTTATCCCTCATAAACATTATCCATAGATTAAGCAATTCCTCGGAAGGTCCGGTTAAGACTCTCCTCCTGTCACGAGGCGTCCCGAGTATACGATCCTAAGAATTCCTCAAATTCTGAATAATCTCTACCCTCATGGATTCATACTATTCACAAGCATATCATCAAATAAGCATAAAGCATAAATCCACAAAGCAATTGCACAATAATATCATAGAACATGGTAGATTAACAAATCCAAAGTTACAATCATCCAATAACCCCGATTCTTCCTACATCTTAGAATCTGGAGGACTACTCCATATCGGGGAGGTTACAATACAGAGAAGATGGTAAATAATACATCCTAATCCAAGAATCCTAGAGAAAAACAAGAAATAGGACTTATCGATGAGCTTCTTCTTCTCCGGATTGCTCTCCCAGCAAAGGTGAGGCGTAGATGTGATGGAGTATTTAGACGGATGAGCGGATCATCGAATTTAGCTCTGGAATGAGGCGTTGGTGGCTCTAGCACGCTCCGGTGGCTCTCCAAAGTCTCCCCCCCCCTTTCTAAGGCTCTTAAGGGGGTCTATTTATAGGCCCCCACGAAATGCCCTGAAGTTCGGCCAGGCACGCTCCCATCACACGGCCGTGTCTGGGAGACACGGCCTGGTGTGGCCGCCTAGCTATGGTGAAGGCATGACCGTGCCTATGGGGCACGACCATGAAGAGTTGAAGCTCTGTTGGGAGGCACAGCCGTGCTTGTGAGGCACGGCCATAGGAAGTCTGTTATCTGCTGGGAGACATGCCCGTGCCTGTGAGGCACGGCCAAGGGAAGGTGCTCCTCTGGTTGGAGACACGGCCGTGTCTGAGGGACACGACCATGTCTTGGCATGACTCTGTTGAGGAGACACGGCCGTGTATGAGGGACACGACCATGTCTGGCTGCCGCAGGTGGAAAACACAGGCGTGCCTTTGGGGCACGACTTGGTCTTGTTGGATCTTTGGATGAAGATACGCCCGTGCTATGTAGGCACGGCCCCTGGAGGTGATAGACACGACCGTGCCTTTGAGGCACGACCCTATCTTGCCATATCTTCAATAGGTGCTCTATTTCGCCTGTTTTGCTCCGTTTTCCATCCTGAAGCACACAAATATACGAGCAATCCTCCGAACTAGGAAATAAAGAATATAATGCTAAATGCACAGGTAAGGGTGTAACATACATAAGATACAACATGAAAAGTATAAAGATGTGCGAATAAAGTATAAAAAATGGTTATATATCGTATGCACATCATGTCCTAAGACACCAAAGGAGATAGAGGAAATGAAAGCAGTTCCTTATGCTTCGGCTGTAGGAAGCCTAATGTATGCAATGCTATATACGAGACCGGATATCTGTTTTGCCGTTGGCATGGTTAGCAGATCATATCAAAGTAATCCAGAATAGGAACATTGGACTGCGGTAAAACATATATTAAAGTGTCTGAGAAGGACTCGAGATTATATGCTGATTTACCAAGTAGATCAATTACTCCTTGTGGGTTACACAGATTCTGACTTCTAATCAGATAAGGATAGCAGTAAATCTACCTCGAGGTTTGTGTTTACTTTGAAAGGTAGAGCCATAACATGGAGGAGTGTTAAGCAGAAATGCGGTTCAGATTCAACCATAGAAGCTGAGTATGTAACAGCATCTGAGGCAGCTAAAGAAACTATATGGCTCAGGAACATCTTGATGGACTTAGATGTGATTCTTGATTTGCCCAAAGTTATCATAATTTATTGTGACAATAGTGGTGCAGTGGCAAACTCGAAGGAACCACGAGCCCATAAGGCAAGTAAATATATTGAGCGCAAGTACCACCTGATATGAGGAGAAGTTGTTGTCGTCAAGATTTTATCGATAGATGACCTGAGAGATTCTTTAACTAAGGCCCTTCCTGCGAGAGATTTGGTTAGGCATGTTGAGGGGATGAGAATCAAATGTATGATAGCATTTATGACAGCATAGTCTTTTAATATAAGTGAGAGATTGTTAGGATGTATACTATAAGCCTAACTTTTGTATAAACATCCTTATTTGAAATATTTTAAAATAAGAAACACATTGGACAAATGTATGCATTTCTTATGTAATGCAGTTGTCCACTTAATTTACATTGTAGATAATATAGTGGGTTGTGTTACACAGAAGATAATGTTATCAAGTTCCTTGTAAATTATAAACTGGAGCTCACGACCAAGATGATTGGATAAACCATTGGAGTGGTTGTAGTGTAGTTGGTATTAATTTATCTTGACTATTAAATTACACTAGTACACTTTGTGTGTATTGAGCAGGACCGCTTGAGGTCGTTCGATTTATACTGACTATATAATCGAACTAGATCTTTATTGCTATGGATGTGTATGCTCTTAATTCTGATATAATAACAAGCACATATACTTAGTATGTATTTCTTTGATTCATCAAAGAGTGAGATTTATCTCGTTAAATCAAGAGGCTCGATGAGTTGGGAGATAATGCTATGTATATGGTGTGTTGCTGATTATAGAAGGAAACTGTGTCCTATAATCTAGGTTGATGATGTCCCCTTGAGGAGCTCATACGAATTATCATGTAAATCCTGCAGGTGGACTTAGTTATGTATGATAATAAGGTTGAGTGGTACTACTCTCGAAATCAGAAGTTAATTAATTGAGTTGTCAGTAATTCGATTAATTAATGGACATACGATATCTTAAACACAGAGAGATTAATGCACTCATAGTAAGAAGGAGCTCATACTATAATATGGGATTGGTGCGGTAGTTTAATAATAACCCTTTAATTAGTGGTATAGATTATTATTGATGGACTTGAGTTGGGTGTTCAGGGAGAACACAGAAAGCCCAAGCCCATCAGGAGGTCATAACCAATTCCTCTTCTAGGTCCCTGTTGTAGCCTCTGGATAAAGCCTCGTATCCACCTGTCAGAATTCTATTAGAATTTTGTTAGGAATTTTGGATAGAAAATTCTGTTAAGAAATTTTTGAAATTCTATTAAGATTTTTTTTGATAAAAAATTCTATTAAGAATTTCTGTTAAAAAATTTTGTTAAGAATTTTCGTTACGAAATTCTATCTCTTCTTGAACAAAATTTTATTATAAAATTTTATTTATTAATTTTGTTAAAAATATCAAAATTTAATTAAGGAATCTCGTTAAGAAATTAATGAGATTTAATTAAAAATATTTGTTAAGATAAGAACAAAATTAAGATAAAGGAAATTTATTAAAAAAATTGACAAATCTTATCCAGAGATTCTATTAGATTTATTCTATTTAAATCTTATTAAAAATTTGTTAGATTTTTTCTTAAATTTCTTAGATGGCTAAGCTATAAAAAGAGGGGATGGGGAGAGGCAAAAACATAACCTGAGTTCTCCTCCTTGGACAAGTAAGACTGGCGGCAAAAACTCCTCTTCTCCTTTAGTTTTTGGTCGGCGCCTCCCTCTTCTCCCTTTCCCCTCTTTAGGGCCGACGGCTTCCTTCAATCCCTTTTCTTTTTGTGCTTGGGCGCTCATCTTCTTGGCTCTTGCTAGGGCCGGTGCCTCTCCACAATCAAGTTATGGCCGGCGGGTTGTAGAAAAGAAGAAGAGAGGAAGATAAGAAAAGGAAAAGCCTTGGTTCCTTATCCTTACCATCGGAATAGAAGAGAAATTTTGGTGGATTCATCTTGGAAGATCGTTGCCCACACAACGTCCAGCAAAAGGGAGGAATACAACAGAAGATCAAGATGTCTTCAGGTACAAAGCATCCACACACATCAGGAAAGGTATGACTTAATTAATTATGCATCGTAGTCATCCCTTTAGAATCCTTTGTATGGATCCTGAATATCAAACACAAAAGCCCAATGATCTTAATGCATCGATCAAGCACCTAGTTGATCGAATATGAGGGCTACTTGATAAGATTCTGTCTTCGAAAAATTTGTGTCTGGCAAGAATTCAACGGAATGGAATTTCAGGTTCCCATCATCCACCACCACCATCACCACAGTAGATTTTTTTGACTTGACTTAGACTTGTCTGGATACATTGTGCATAGTTTTGTATGGATCTGCTCGTATAGTTCTACTATTATTATGCAAAGCTCAGTTCTGTTTATCTTTGTTTATTTACCTTTATGCAATCACAGTTAGAACTTGCTTTGTAGACTAGTAAAATGAAAGTTTTTAAAATTCACATTTCTTTTATATTTAAATCTATTATTAAATAGTGTTTTAAAAAGTTTTAAAAACTTTATTTTTTATTTAAAAAAACTATTTTTAAACTTTTATTTTATTTTTAAAAGTAAGAAATTAATGTTTTAGCCTTAGACTTGAATCAATCCCCTAGAAAGCATGTACCTATAGATCTAGGTGGACATCTCACAAAACACACTAGATACCTTGCTTGTGTTTGTAAAACATAGACTGGTGTGAGATGCATAGAATTTTAGTCTAAGTACAAGATGCTTAAATCAGTACATCGAACCTTACTTAGGCTTTAAAATACAGTGATCAAGTTAAGTGTCCTATGTAATACCCCGATTTTTCCTTCATTGATATCTGGATATTCAACTGTAAATGATGGATTAAATGATAAATTAATAAAAGGAATTGGTGTAAATACTAATTTATATTTAATTAGTATTTAGAATGATACTTGTAATGGGTTCATGTAAGTCTTGCTAAAGAAAAAGAAAAGAAAATTAAAAGAAATAAAGAGGAGCCAAGATTCGAACCTTGGACCTCTCATGTATGAAGCAAGCATTGAACCAGATGGGCAAGTGAACAATTCTTGTTAATCATACAAGACGAAGGATAGTTAAGGTTAAGAGTTTATGTTATAGCCTAAAAACCTAACGAAGGAGTGAACGTTGTAGAGACTAGAGTTACAACGCTCGGTGTTAATTCACATAATGACGGAGTTAATTATAGGGGGTTATCGAAAGGAAACCTTATAAAAGTCTCCTTAAGCACCGAAACCAAGCTTTGCCACTCTGCCTCTCTCAGCGACGAAGTTCCTTTCTTCTTCTTCTCTGACTGAAGTGTTTTCTTGCTTGGAGTTGTTCTTGGCCGGTGTTTTTCTCACGAACCAACACCTCCTTCTTCAGTAATTGTTAGAAACCACTGTAAGCTTCTTCTCACCTGTAGCATAATTGTTGAAGTATGTAGACGTGATAACCTTGGGTTATGTTGTTCTGTCAGACTCCTTAAGTATGTTTCGGTATGTTAGGTTTCTGCATGTTTAAAGTTGTGAACATGATAACTTGATACTGATATATGTTTCCGATCACATGATCAGAGTTGGTAAGCATGCTTTGATCTAAGTCTTTGCCAAACTTTTAAGTAAATTTAGACTATGTTCCTAAAGTCATGTTTCTGATGATTATGTTCAGAGTTAAAGAATGATAGAACTTAACAGGTTATTTACTCTTCTTAAGAATGTTAAGCAAGCATATTTAGGGGCTTTAAAACTCTAGAACAGTTAACGAATATCCACGATCACGTAGAGAATCTGTTAGAACAAAGGTTGTAGGGTTTAACAGAGAACAAAGGAACGGAAGAAATACTGTAAAATCGGAGAAGATAAACAGTAGGGTTGGTGATCGATCATTTGATCGATTACCAGAGGGTTAATCGACCAACGGATCGATTAACCGTTGTAAAGAGAAGAAAAGATCGTCAAATGATCGATCATATGATCGATTAAAGGAGGTTAATCGATCTGCAGATCGATTACCACGCCTCGGAGGAAAATCCTACGAGCGGTAATCGATCAGGTGATCGATTAAGGCATGGTAATCGATCACCTGATCGATTACCAGACCTTCTGTGGCCGAGGTTCATAATCGATTTCTGGATCGATTACAAGAGCCACTTAATCGATCGGTTGATCGATTAAGGCCTCTGTAAATGCAAGATTAAGAGGCCGGAAGCGAAACTTTAGGCCTCGGATGGTTTATCAAGTTGGTTCAACTCAGGTTGGGTCCAAACAAGGGACTGAACCTAACCAACGAAG
>JBBMKF010465080.1:0-11027 GCA_037834155.1 Curcuma caesia | reverse complement strand
ACTTTCGTATATGATAGATAATAGTAGCATGTAAAGTATGAATGAATGAAATAAACTGTAGCGTCCGTCAAGGGCCCACGTAAGGGCGGGCGTTACAAGTGTAGCCTTGATTATAGGAAAAACTAAGTCGGCCCAAACCAATGGAGAAAACCAAGTCAAAATCCGAGTTTGGATCATCAACTGACAAAGATGATCTATCGTCGGAAGTTACCAATCTAGTCAACGAATGATCCAACGAAAGAAATTTTCCCGAAGGTTCGTAAAGAAGGGAATCTCATAGAAGAATCTTATAAATGTTCAGTGTTTCAAATGCAACAGGAAGGGACATTTTAAATCTGATTGTCCTCTCCTAAGGAGAAGAACCTCGACAGAAATAAAAGGAAGAAAAAGAAGACCTTAAAAGCAACATGGGATGAGTCTTCTACCGAATCTAAGTCAGACTCAGATCAAGCAAACCTATTGGCATTGGTGGCAACCGAGGAAGCATCAAATTTTGAGTCCAAGTTTGATTACAACTCAACCATAGATTTAAGTCAAAATAGCAAGTTAGACGAGTTAGCTGATGAGGGAGCAAATCCTCTCACAGAAAAATTATATACTACTATTTCTTACTTACTAGGACTTTAGCTCAATATAAGTCACAAGTCAAGTCTCTACTTAAGGAGGTCAAAGATCTTAAGGAAAAAACTAATTTTGACTTATCGACATAGGTTAATCAAGTTGGAACCCCAACTCAAGTGTCAAAGCTTGAGGAAGAGAATTCTAAGTTGAAAAACCAAATTGATGAGTTGAACTCAACATTAGACAAGTTCACATCTGAGTCTAAGTATTTAAACATAATGTTTGGGGTCCAGATGAACTGCATACAATAAGACTGAACTTGGATTTAGCTCAATTCAAAATCATATTTCTTACTTATCATTGGTGAATAGAAATGTTAAACATAAGATGGCTTGTGTTCCCAAGTCCTATTTAGTTAACCAAGTAGGAAATAAATACTTTTGGGTGCCTAAACAACACATTCATTATGTTAACATGACTCATGATAATGCTTGCTACACTAACTCAAATTCTAAATTAAAATGTGTTAGACCTCTAATTGAGGGGAGCTAACTATTAATTTTACTTAGACTAGGTTAGAAGCAAACCATGATCACATGTTTACCTTAATTACCTATCTCTAATATTTAGTTAAGTCATACTTATTTTTGTATTTATTCTTTATTTTCATTCTAGCACTTGGACTTAACCTAGGTCTTACTATAGACTACATGCTCTTATAGATCTAGGTAGCCAATGCATCTCACAAACATCTAAGAGATAACATATTTGTGTACTGAGTCACATACCCTAAGATCCTTAGGGTCAAAGTCTTGGTTTCAGATATCGATATAAATCAAGGCTAAAAATTTTAAATTCAAATTAAGTAATTTTCGTGTTGACAGTTAATATTTCATAAAAATTAAGCTGAAAATTCTTACTCAACCTAATTAATAATTTGAAGACTTCTATCTTATGGATAGTTAGATCGAAATCAAGGTTGGACATATTCAAAAGGTTTTACAAAAATTATGTTTTCAAAACTTTACTTTGTTAAAAAAAATTACTTTTGAGTGTTTATTTCATTAAATTAATTTAATTGGACCTAAGCTAGGGTTGAAAACTTAGATAGAGTATTTTCCACATAAAGTCAACATTGTTACTTTTTCGATCGCTCAGAATTGCCCTAGGGCCTAGATCCTAGTCGTATAGAAGTCAAATTGATCTGATCGATAGGTGAAAAGTCGAATCTCGGTCGACTGGAGTACTCTCTGATCGCCCAGACTCGCATCGATAAAAATTAATAACAATTAATATGGTGGTAAAAATCATGCATTCGGTCGATCAGAGCTTGACTTCGGTTGCCCGTTTAACTTTCATGGGTGCCTCAGATTAGAGCCTCTAGGTCAATCAAACCCACCCTCTAGACGATCGGAGAACCTTTATATAGGTGACCACAAGCAGCCATTGAACTCACACAAAATCCTTCTCCCTTCCCTCTAAATTCAATTTTAAACCATTTTCGTGCTCGTTTTTGACCCAAGTCTCAAGTTCAAGCCCCTTTCACGACATTATGCCTAAGTAACAACTCTAACTTGATTTTCTTTTAAGTTATTTCAATTCATTCCAAGTTAACTTAGTCGTTTATATTGTGATTTTTGTTATACGTACCTAAGTGTAGAACCACTGAGGCTAGCACCTCCCAACTTCCTAGTGAGGACTCTAGGTTTTCATATGAGGAATTTAGATTTAGGCATGCACAACATACCTTCATTCCCATGCCATCTAGGTATTTAAGTAGGAAGTTCTTTATCGATCATTGTGTGGACATTATAGAGATCACATCATATTACAGCTTGTCCACACTATTTTATTGAGACTAGACAATAAATATTGATCTTTGTACTGAGTTCTATAACAACTTATTACATATAGGTGAGTACACATATTCATCTCGAGATGGAGGTGTTGACATCATTTTCACATCTAACCTATTTAGGGACTGACTCGAGTTGAGTCCCTCAGCCTCCACATTTTATTATTTTTCATTCACTAGTTTACCTTTTACTGATTCCTATTCCTATATTAACCTGGACTTTATCTACACACTTTTTTAGTGGCAAAGAGGTTCCTATCATCTTCAACTTCAATTCTGTCTAGCTAAGAGTTGAAGACTATGTATTAGATAAGGTCTTGATCTCTTGTATTTTGCTAATTAACAGTAGAGATCTAGATGTTATATGACCTTTTTATTCTTTTCTACTTTATGCACTTAGGCATAGTTGGACATTAATATTAGTCTGCATATTTTACACTCTATCATCTACCATTCATGCACTACTACTAGTCGTAGGGTCTACATGCCTTATTGTCATATCGTAACCTTTGCATCATTAGGGATTGATGTTAGCCCATGTAACATTAAACCCTTATCATATTTTGACAAGATAAGGCTTAGGAAGTTTAGTCTAGATAAGATGGAACTTGTGGTGATGTATTAATCTGGAAGCTTGGGAAGCAACCGCCTCAGCCTCAAGAGGATGAGGAGATGTTGCCAGAGTTCCATTTTGACTTACCTTAGCTACCACCACCTCCATCTCCTTTGACTTTAAAGGATCGAGTGATCCGTCTCAAGGAGATAGTCACTCGTGGATTTCAACGCATTGATGAGCGATATCAGAGCATGGAAGCCCAACAATAAGAGATTCTAGACATGATGAGATCCTAGAACATGAGCCAACATCCCCCACTTCTTACTAAACTAGATTGTTCTTAGTTTCACTTATTTGGCTTCTAGTGACTTGAGTTGACTTTTATTTGACTATGTTTGACTTCTATTTTTTTGGATTATATGCTACTTATATCAGTTATATATCTTGTTTTGTTCATTTAACTTATTCCACTTGGCCTATGTTTCGAGTTTTACTTAGATAATCAACTATTTACTTTTGTTTGACTTGCAGTTAACTTTATGCTTGACTTAAGTCGACCTATTTGGCTTACTTTGAATTGTTTTGACTTAACTAGCTTAGTTAAAGTAAAATTCTTACTCAAGCTAAGTTACATGCTTAATTGCTTCATGTGTTTAGACCTTGAGCTAAATATTTTTCTCATTGTCTTGCTTGCTTAAGTTACTCATGATTTAAAAAATATTTGAAGCATACAACTTTATGTTGATCTATTTTTACTTATTTTTATTTCACAAAATAGCATGTAAATTAATTAATTTTAAAACCCCCATTTTCTATTATAATTTTTTATGTATGAAAAAAGGGAGAGAAAATAAGAATTAGATTAATTTCTCTAAAAATAAAATTATATGTTATATATAGGCAGAGTTTTAATTAAGGGGAAGTTTTCTATTAAAATTCTTGATGAATTATCTTAATTCAAATATTCGTGTATGATTGCATTAATTTTCATTATTTGTCATACATCGAATATTACATTAAATAATATTTGTTATTGTTGTGATTGCTACCTTTAACTTAGTTTTTATACGATCAAAAAGGAGGAGATTATTGGTGCTGAGAGTACCATTTCGAACATAAGATTTGATGTATGATTAAGGTTAAAGTTAATCTTGTGGTAATCTAACGAGGTTATGTCAAGTGTACAGGTGCAGGTTACTTGACATATGAAAAAGTCCTAGTTGAGAACTAGGCTGTGAAAGCCATTGTGGAACTAGGTAAGGAAGAACTGGTTTGAAACCAGGTAGAGTTGAAGTCCTAGTGGGGTTAGGCGATATAAGACTTGGTTGGGAACCAAATAAGAAAATCCTAGTTGAAAACTAGGTGGATCAAGTCTAAGTAGAATCAGCTGAGAGCTGAAGTCTTAGCAAGCAAGTCTAAGTGGAATTAGTTGGGAGTTGAAGTCTTGATAAATAAGTCCAAGTGGAGTCAGCTGGGAGTTGAATCTTAGCACTAAGTTTAGATGGGTCAGTTGGGAGCTAAACATTTAGCTAAGGTAATTGCGAGTAACTTTAAATTTGATATCATACTCATTACGCATAACTAATGCAGGAAAGTTAGTTTGACGGTTCCAAGTGATCAGAAGGGAGTCCGGATGACTGGTTAGGAATAAACCTCAACTAACAAAGTTAGAAGGTTCCAAGCGATCGGAGCAAGAAGCAGGATGATCGTAGCTTCTGGGTGACTAAAGATAGCTTCTAGGCGACTAGTAGTAATGAGATCCAGTTATCTGAATGAGTCAGTTAAGATGGGATTTGACCTAGCTCCATGCGATTGGAGGGAGTTTAGTTAGCTAGAGACCGTGGACGATGTTATCTATCAGATAGAAGTTGCAGCCATGTCAACATCTTCCAGGAGATCGGAGAGGTTCTAGTTGATCAAAGATCTGCCACATCAACATCGACAAAAATTCTATAAAAGGAAGGTCGGGGCAGAGGCTTTCATAAATCAAAACTCTTTCTTCCTTGACTACTCTCTATATACTCGTGTGCTCTTCGTGCTCTACTATGACAACGTGCTGCAACTCTGCACTTCAACTTCAATCGGCAACCTTAGTGTATATTTTTAGTAATTTGTTGTTGTACATTTGTTCTTGCACTCAAAAATAAGAATCAAGTTTTTTTACTTGCATGTGTCAATCCTTGTTTGAAAATTGGTCTTGCTTTACATTTTAGTAGTTGCACATATTCAAAGTCTTGATTGCCCTTACATGCTTGAACTACTAAAAATTTTCAAGTATCAAACATCACATACTTTGCAATAGTACAAGTTAATTGTTTAATTTTGTTAAGTTAGTTTCTTTTTTCCATTGTAATATTCTCTATCTATGTTTGCTTTTAATTTTAAATATTAGCTCATAAAATTTGTAATATTATTCACCCCCTCTAGCGTCGAGTTCGATCCTACATATAACACTAATGATAAAATAGAAATTTACCTGAACCGTTGTTGAGATTGAATGTAACACTTCAGAACAACAATGATAGCAACTACAAGCACACAAAAGAGAGTAGTAAAGATGATCAATTATGTTATTCAAAGTGGCTTTGATCACTATTTATAGAGCAAACTAGATGACCAACAATCGACTAAAATATCATAATCATTCGATTGCCCCACCGAACTCAGAACCCTATTTGCAATGATTGTTTCACAACCAATTGACTCAAACCTAATATCAATCAGCTATGGTACCATCAGTAAACTCCTTGGATTAACATTTGGCTTAGTCTTCTGATTTGTGATTGATCCGTTAGGTGTTTAACCGGTTCTTCAAGTCAATCGATGACTATTTGGACCATCAATCAACTCACTTGGATAATTCTTTGATTTTTTTATAATTGACAAGATTCTAGCCGACTCCCAGATCCTCTAGTCAGTCAATTTATATCCTTTGCCATGAACATTATTATATTCAAACAAACTCATACGACTATTCTCAGTTATTTTCATATTCAAACTATCTAATCACTCATTCAACTTTCAAACAACTTCAATCGATTATTTTGTAATTCAACCACACTGATGCTTCTTGTTCTAAAGTCCATCTCGCCAAACCTCCATTCCATTGGAATGTATCAAGCTCCTAAAGCCTTCCCCATGCCACTCGATCCTCCTTGCCTCTAAGTTCACCATATTTTATGCTACCCTAAAGTCCATCTCGCCTCACCTCTAGTCCTCGAATGCACCAACCTCCTTGAGCTTACTACCTGCCTTCTCACAATTTAAGCCTACCTCGTACAAGGACTCCAAGCCATTGAACCTACAACCGCTCCATGTGAGTTCACCTCACTAGGCCTCTAGAACTAGATCTCCATGCCATTGAACCAACCATTTCATTGCAACAATAAAGGTGAAACCGTCACCTTAACAGCGCCTCCAAGACGGCCCCACACACATATCTTTCAAACATAGAGCCCATCACAACATGATTCAACCTCATTGAGTCAATATGTTCCGTGAGCTTCATGTGCACTTGCCAAGTCCATGCACAATTAATATGCACATTAGAAACACAGACAAAACCTAATTTAAACTCTTTATCAAACACACAAAAATATAATGGTCTAACTCGATCGCTTGGGAGCATCATTTCCTTAATAAGCAATGCCTTAGAAATCTTTAAAGTGAATTAGCATAGCGAAGGTCATAAAAAATACATATTTGTAGTTGGAAACGGTTGGTAGAAAGGCTTTGCAACTTTGGGAAAGACATCTCTTATGGGACTCACCTTGTATCTGCAATAATGATCAATTATGGTAGCTAAAGCAATATGATAATTAACTAGTTGATCTCTAGTGGGATACATTTATGGCTCCCACATAAATAAGAAATTGTGCACGTCCACAGAAAAGGAGCTCGATAAAATATAGAATAAAGATATACAAACAAAAGCCAACTCCAATGAAACAGCACAATAAATAGTATAAGATCAAGACACATAAGTGCTCTAACCATGTTTCAACTTGTCATCAATCCATAGAGACCAATAGAAAAGTTCAATTCTGAGAGTTTATGCTGAAATTTAGAAGAAATGTATTGAGTTTGACACAATCAAACAACCAGAATAGCACAAAAGGGTACAAGAGTAACAAAGCCCCCCAAAATTATTGATTGCTGGATAAACATAATCGATATACTGTAAAACATTCAAGACTCCTCTTCAAATACACAATCAAGAAAACATAATAGGTTGTTGGTTGCAAGCAGTTCTTTTGGAGGGGGAGGAACCATATTCCAAACAAACTATCTGGTAGCTCCACTATAAAGATTTCGGTAAACGATTCTAGTCCTGTGAACGAGGATCAAGCTCAGAACAACTGCGATGACGCAAAATCCAGACATAATCAGTGAACTGAGAAAGAAACAGATGGCCCCTTTGCATTTCAGTGTTTCCTCCCCACTGATCAAAGCACCTTCAAATAATCTTCGGATTTGCAGAAGTGAGTTCTGATGTTGCTTCGCTTGCTGCTCGGCTTGGTAGTCGTAGATCGAGCTGGCAATGAGGCCAGAAAAGATTAGAGAGCCTCCAGGATTAGCTACTGTAAGGAAATTGTACAAGGCTCCGAAGTTCTTCAGGCCAAACAACTCAGATGCTGCAGCAGGAACAATGGCCCAGTGAGCTCCATATCCAAGTCCGATCAGTAGGGTTCCTATGTACATTGTTCCTGGCCAAGCCATGGCGAAGAACAAGTGGCCGATCACCATTACAACCTGAAAGGCAGCCAAAGCCACTGGCCTAGGATATGCATGGTCCCTGAGAACAAATGAATACGGAATCAAATCATCTGGAAAAGTTTTGCAAATAGAAATTGGTTTCTGCACAACTCATTGAGTTTAGTGGCACCAAGTTCATACCTCACGATAACCTCAGACAAATAGCCTCCACCTACTCTTCCAAGGAAGTTCCAAATGCTGATCATGGATACAAAAATGTGAGTGTCATCGTAGCCTAATGACTCGCTCATCTGACCGAGATTGTCGATAACCGTCAGCCCTGAACCTGATCCCAGCAGAAGAGAGATGAACATGAGCCAAAAGTCTGCCTTTATGAGTGCCTGCATCAGGGTGAAGTCCTCTCCCCTGTGAGGACCTCTCCTTTTCTTGACCCTCACGGCTCCATCAGCAGCAGCCAGGAATAACTTTGCCTGCAAATGAGCAATCCTCTTCTGCCTTTCCGATGCCGGAAGAAGGTCAATCTCCTTGGGCTTCTCATCCTCGAGCTCACTGAAAATGACCTCATTCTGCTCAGCAGATTTGCTTGTCTCTTCTTTCGACGGCTGGGGCAAGAGAGGCTCTTCGACGGGAGAGACGGCATCAAAGTGGAAGGTCAGCAGCAGGGGGATGACAATTGGAAGCAGCATGAGGAACAGCAGCACTGCAGTGAACACCACGGTCACAGTGTAGCTGAGATCGACAAGGTCTTCCAGGATCATGACGCCCATCAAATAGGCTGCCAGAAGCAAGCACACGCTGTAGATAAACGTGAAGCTGGATGGATCAGAAGCTCGCACTTGCCGATGGCCACCGACAGGCCTGACGATGAACATCAAGGCGATGACGACCATCGATGGACCGACAGCCACCATGAATATGAGAGCAGCATGGTCAGGTGAGTGCATCACGGCATAAACTTGTGTCAAGATCGCACCACTGAGACCAGCAAAGCCCTTCAGTATCCCTACTATAGGACCCCTGCTCTTAGGGAAGTTCTGCACGCATGAAACAAGAGCGGCAGTGTTGAAGTAGGTCTCTCCATTTGTCCCCACGAATATGAGAACGCACATCTGTGAAAAAAGGGAGACTTGGATCTCAAAACAAAATCCAAGGGGATGATGAATTAAAGAACACGAAGAGGAAGAAGAGGAAAAAAATGGTGCTTACAGCCCAGAGGGGCAACTGGGGCGCTCTTCCCGTGACTATGAGCCAAACCCAACCATATCCCACAAAGTTCTGCAGCACGCCGACGAGCAGCGCCGCCCAGAGCGGGAGGATCTCGCAGAGGCTCCCGGCGAGGAAGCCGATGCTGTCGCCCAGGTCCTTGGCCACTCCCAGCCGCGCGATCTCCCGCTGGTTGTAGCCGAGCGCACTCTTGATCACCGGCGACAGGCTGCCGAACAGGTACCCGATCCCAGCCACCGCCTGCACCCACATCGCCGCCACGAATACCAACCATCTGTTGTTGAGCAAGGACCCCAACCTCGCCTGCACCCTGCCCATCAGCTCGAGCTCGCACCTTCCCCCCAAAAGATTCAATCTTTCCCCAACCGAACTTTGTGGGAGATGCAGGAGGACACAAAAATTCAATTTTTGGCGAAATCAACCAAAATATGCATCAAGAACAACCATCTGGACGCCTTTTTTCAGCTTCCGCCCACCCGTTTAATAGAAAAAGGATAGAATTTCAATTTTTGGCAAAATCAACCAAAATATGCATCACGAACAACACTCTGGACGCCTTTTTTTCAGCTTCCGCCCACCAGTTTAATAGAAAAAGGATAGAATTTCAATTTTGGCACAATCAACCGAAATATGCATCAAGAACAACTCTCTCGACGACTTTTTTTTCAGCTTCCGCCCACCCGTTTAATTGAAAAAGGATAAAATTCCTAGTTCTAGCAAGCGGGCGGCGCTACAGGCGCAATCAGCTGCCTCCGGACGGCACCAAGAACGACAAAGTCTGACCGCCAGCTGGCCTCGACAGCAAGCCTTTAGGATCTCATGCGCGTTCTAAAACACAAAACACCGTTTTTCTCACAGTTTGCGGTCATTCACCGCTTTGCACGCAACCCCGTAATTCTTGTTCCGATTGGACCATATGGGAGTGCGTGAGCGGCCTCAAACAGGAGAGCAACCTCAAACAGGACAGCAAGACATAATCATCATATACCGGGGCCCCAACATGTCGACCAAGGAGGGAGGCGTGTACTCTGGATGATTGGTTTAGCTGGGCCCCACCCGCAATGTCGACAAATGGCAGGTGAGGTTGACCGACGAGTTGCAGCAACACTAGTGAAGTGAAGACGCGAAAGGAAGGAAGGAAGCGATAGGAACACGGGGCCTTATCGCTTTTCGCTTGGCAAAATCCGCGCCTTGCTTTTTTTAGCTGAAAAACATATGTTTCGCATGAAGAAATCTTTCCACGGTGGAGACTTTAAAGCCATAAAAAACAAGTCAAATCTAATTAAATGATATGTGATAAATCAACTTTGACGTAAATTTAAACGAGTATTTACGGTAACACCATGAACATTTTGTCGGGCATTTTCACACAGGGCACTTAGGGTTTTGAAATTTTTCAAAAGGCTCACTATAACTTTATATTTCTCAGAATATCTTTTTTATTAAAAAATAAAAAAAATTCCATTAGTTAGATGGTCACGGCGTTGTGACTAAGAGCATCTGTAACGCTTCGTTAATGGAGCGTTAATAATATCACTTGGATGACATGGAGAGGTGATCCATATGAACTCGTTCAATATTTTGAACGCATTCATGTTGCAGTGGATGGGTCAGCCAGAGACTGGCTCATCCCACATGTATTTTTTTATTTTTTAATTATTAAATTATGATGTTATAACAAGCTAACATTACATATGCTCTAAGTCACCAAGAGACCAGACACCCAAATCTTTGCATGGCCAAGTCACTAGGCAGAGCGGTCAGGCTAATCGAACCGTCACTATTGAATTTTTTTAATAAGAAGAGTAAATTCGAAAAGAAGTACGACCTTTGAGAAATATAAAAGTACTAAGAAATTTCAAAATCCAAATGCATTTTTCTTTTTGGGAAAATGCCAACATTTTATTCTCCATTTCAACAAAAGATGAAATCCGTCACTCCAGTGATCTCATACGGTCGACCTCACAATCATCTGTAAGGAGGTAAATCGAGAAGCTATATGTTCCGGGGATAATCCAGTGGGCTCATCATGGCCGAACTCGAGTCTGATCCGGGTCTGACTTGAATCTCGCCCAGAGACCTGATAAACCCTGTACAAATCTCCCTTGGTCTGAT